>LPNX010948918.1:102500-156357 GCA_001517045.1 Pseudotsuga menziesii
CACCAGAAATATGCCCGTTTCTAATACCAAGCAAGTGGCATCCTAGATCCAACATCAGCCTAGAAAAGAAAATGAGTGAAGCAATAGTTTGATGAAGCATGAGACAACTCCAATTTGTTATGATTAAAATTGGATGGTGCTATCCTTTTCAGAGTATAATTTACCTTATCTTTATTTTGTTTACATTAATTTCCATTTCACAATGACGGCAAATTTTGTTGGACTGGTACACGTATTACATAGTTTCAACCAACAAACTTTAAAATTACCATAATTTTTTTTTGGTAAGAATTCTCTTTTCAAGGACGTTTGAACTCCATATTTTTGTATATAATTGTAAGTTTGTGCCATACTTCAATTTCACAATTTATACACAGGGCAATGATATAAACTCTAACACTTCCTACTTTTTTTAGCCATTAATTGTACCAAACTTTTGGTACATGACTGTGTCAACGCATAGTGTCCATTTGAACAAAATCAACTTGTAAACTACTTCTATTCAAAGGGCGATTGGTACGCTACTTTGAGCCTCGCTTGATCTTTCGTATTCTTATCTTAGAAGCCCATTTTCTCACAAAAGCAAGCCACCCCTCTTGTTTGCTTATTAATGATTTTAAAAGCCAACTTTAACTTCAACGTAAAGGCCTATTTTTTTAGCATCTCTTATACCTTAAGCTCACCAAGCAACTATAGCAGCCCAGAACATACGAGGGACCTTCACAAGAACTAAAGGAAGTTGCTCTTATGTAAAGTACTTTTTAGTTCATTCTGGTCTTATGTAAAGTAATTTCTTGTTCATACTGGTATTTGGATTGGAAATGTTGGAAAACACTTTTTCTTCATGACTTGAAGTGAACTATAGAGTGCATATTGAATCTAACCAACCCTAGAGTCACTTCACGTTTCCTTAGAGCTCAACGAGGATTGTAAACTGAAGGGGAAAATGAATACCGTAAGATGAAACCACTATGAGTGAGAAACCCAAAATGTCTTCATAATGTGGTCTATTCTCCGGCACTAATGTGTTGCAACACATGACTAAGCTGTTCAGAACCCTGAATGAGCCAGGATTAACTTCTGAGTTCAGTTATCTCAGAACATCGAGCATTAAACCAAAAACCAAGGCGCTTCCTACAGCTGTTGCTCAGACCTCTATAGGAATCGTCAAGCGGGCTCTTTCTACAAGACGGGCTCTTTCATAGGAGGGGCTCTCAAGAAATCAGCTCACGGAAATCTAGAATTGTCGGACAAGAGTCACGGCTCTCCAAAGATCACCAGACTGTAGAAGGAAGAAAAATGTTTGGAAACCAACGTTCATTTTGTCGTCTATTCAGCCAACCGTGCTTCTCTGCGTGTCTTCTTCGTGATCCACTGGTTATTTGCGTGTCTTCTTCGTGATACGCTGGTCCTCCGTGTGTCTTCAAATTGACTCTTTCTGGGTAGTATAAAACTTCGGTGTTGATAGTCTGGCCTTCCGTATCTTTTAGAGGTAAAGGTTAGAATCTAGTCCGGGCTCCTCCGCAAGTGACAACATTGATGGTTGGACGTGCCACTTAACCCCCATCCTTGAGTTCTTAATTAATTAAGTTTTCCGGTTGGTGCCTTGCTTTGTCCTAGTGCACAATACAAGAAACCTATGAAAAATGCCCAGCGTAGGAGGAGACACGTGTAAAAGTAGCACTGGAAAGAGGGACGACGGCATCTACAGTTGTTTAGAACAAAACTTCAGAGGAAAATGCCTAACGGCGTTCCATTCAAGTCTGTGATTTGATTTAATTGAAGATGCAAGTGAAAATTCTAAAATATGTTCAATTATAAGTTTTAGTACAGTTGTCTATTTTTGAACTTATTCTTTACTTTGCATGTGGAATCATCCATCTCTCCTCGTACATTTCATTACTTATGACTTGATACTTTATCCAAAGCAGTTTAGAAAATTTCATTTTTACTAGAGTTTGGTGAAGTAGAAAATCCAAAGGGGACATAGTTTTAGTTTTTCTTTTAGATTGTTTTAGGATTTTTGAAAGTTTTAGAGAGAGACCCTCAAAACCTCTAGGGCATGGAAAACTATCTCTGAAACTTTAACTTATAAAACTATGCCAAACATCAAATTTTTGCAGAATTTCTACTTAAAACTTATTTTTGCACCCTCTTGGATAGGCAACCTACCTTACTCATTTATCATTTATCCTCAACATGGCAGAACTCTATGGACATTGATTTGATTCATATGAAAGTGATAACATAACTATAAGGTCTTTGGACTGGAATGACTTTAGAATCCATTAATTAAAAAGGGAAAATGACTTGCAGAGTGCACTCTGCACTCAATGGATTCTAAAGTCCTGAAATAAAAAAAGGCTTCCTCCTCGTGTGTAAAATTCTGGTTCCCTCGGGCAATCTATAAAGACTATTCATAACTTGTGTTACAAGCATTTACAGGTAAAAAGTTTTCGGCATGTGTCAAAATGCTGGTTGACGTAAGGAATTTACAAAAAAATCATGAAATACTTTCACCTTTTTCATTTTTCTTTTTCTTTTTCTGTAGCTTATTATTTAATTTTATTCCTATTAAGAAAATCTACAAAAGCTTATTACATATGCAATTTCCCATGCGCCTTTAAATAACTATGCACCCAGAGAATACAGGGGCACTCCATTGGTCTGGTGTCTACGTGCATATAGTTATGTGCATTATAGAAGGTTCACTAAATCTAAAAGATGTATTCCATGCATTGAACGTAGACATTCATCTTCTTACAAATTGGATAAAGGTAAGCAACTCTAACATCTTTGCTCTCTTTGTTCTATTTTTTATACCACTAGTGATTTTTAAGTTTAGTTTTTCATAATGAACATTTCTCAATTTTAATGCCTGGCAACCAAAGTGACATTGATACAGTTTCTTCTCGTAACAAATGTCGAGATTCATTTCAGAAAATTACTTCTCACCCCTTTCTTTCAAACAAATTTTAATCCTTTATCCATTTTGGTTTCCTTAAATACAATTGTTTCTTGATTGTAGAATGCTATATTTTCCATTTCTTAGCTGCCTGTAATCTCTAGAATATTCTGGATTTTTACTGTTAAATTGTAAATTCCACCTTAAGAACTAAGTATATTCTGGATTTTAATTCTTTCTTTTATCAAGCCCTTCTAGCTATAAGGGATTGGGTAAACAACTGAGGTAAATGTGGCAAAAGTTGTTTTCTGAGAAACAACTACATTGAGAATTTTGAAAGAGTGGTTCTATGTAAAAGCCTCCCTTGGGTAAATAGTTGGGGGTAATTGTTGCAAAAGCTATTTTCTGAGAATCAACAATATTGGGAATTATGAAAGCGGTTCCATGTAAAAACAAACCCATCTTGTAGTTTTGAGACACTACCCTATTATTTGGTTTGTAAGAGATACCAGTACTTGTAGATTAGAATTTAGCTGAAGTCGTCTAACAATTGCCTTGGTATGAGCTAATTTTGACAGAAATTTTGGAAAACAAACAATTTTAAAAAGTTGAAGTTGATTATGTCAAGTTCATTTATCACATACTCCAATTGTATTACGATTTTGAAGATATTATAACTCGATATAGTTGAATATTTGAGTAGAATTCTTAGTGTTGTTCAGCAATAAGTAGAAGAAATCTAAATGAATGATAAAAATAAAGTCCTGAACAGTATTCAGCATTCAAAATCAGCACAACTAATAAACCAATGGATCATGAATAAGACACGTGGAGAAGCACGGTTGGCTGAATAGACGACGAAATGAATAGTGGTTTACCAAAGAACTCTAGGGAAAAACACCTTACGACATAAAAATTACTGTGCAAGCATCACTGGGAATACTATTCGGTCAGATACTCCTTTTTTCAGTCTGGAAAGAAAGGGCAAAATAGGGTTGATAAAGAGATGACCAGTCCAATTTTTGGACCTTGCACCTACAAAGGATGTCTAAAGTCAGAAGTGAAAAGGTCTAAATTCAATTCATTCATTCTTCCTACTAAAGGTTAATAGCAATGGTATACTGACTCCATTCAATCTAATAAGTTCTGGTAGTAGTTCCTAGGGCAGTTCTGAGGATTCCAGAGTGGGCATACCTGGCCCGAAAGTACAAGTGTCCCAACTGTTTTGGTTTTAACCACAGCTTCCTTTCCCTTACCAGACTTAGCCCATGGAGTTTATTTGAAAGCAGGCCCCGAGGTTAATGATGGTGGAACATTTGCGCGCGGTCACCGATTAGGAGTAGTAATTTCTGAGACGGGCTTTAGCAGTTGGCTTTGCAACAATTGATCATGATTTGAAATCTCAATATGTCCAGTGAACTTTACCTAGTTATAAGTAGTATTTTCCATCAACTTACAATGCAGGCCTCAATACCAATGGCCAGATTGGGCTACCAATCAACTCATTTAGTTTGGACAGAAATCGATTGAAAAATTGACATTGTATCTGGTTTGTGATCAGTTCTTCATGCAAGGTAGGGGTGGGAAAAACAAAGAAGTAATGCAACAATATCAAGAAAAAGCTGAATTTTTCATGTGTGCGTGTCTTCAGAAGAATGGCCACAGTGTACAACGAACACCAGGTTTGGTTTCATCAATCTGCCTTCCAGAATACATACATCATTTTATCTTGATAGCAAGCCATAAAGTGGACTAAATGAGTGCATCATTGGCTATTCAGGTGGGCTATTGTATTGGCAAAAATGGAACAACATGCATTTTGTGATGAGTGCCTCATTCCTTCTCACAGTCTACTCTGATTATTTTTCTTCTGCTGGCAAGCAACTGCAATGCCCCAATGGAGAAGTAGATCCATCTCAGCTGTTGGCATTAGCTAAGTCGCAGGTATAATAATTGTAAATCCCATGATGGTCTAAAAACCTCCTTATCAGGAAGATAGATTAATGAGTCCAAGATCTAAAAAGCCTTAATTCCTATTCCGTCCTTTGGCTAAAACAACGTTCTTGTAGGTTGATTACATACTCAGTGACAATCCAAGAGCTACAAGCTACATGGTGGGATATAGTCCAAACTATCCTTGCCAGGTCCATCATAGAGCTTCCTCTATTGCATCATACAAACAGGATTCATCATTTGTGAGTTGCAAAGGAGGATATGCTACATGGTTCAACCACCAAGGAAATGATCCGAATATTTTAGTTGGTGCTATTGTTGGAGGACCCGATCACAATGATAACTTTGCAGATGCAAGAGACAACTATGAGCAAACAGAACCTGCAACCCACAACAATGGCCCAATGGTCGAAATGTTAGCTAGACTTCAAGGTGGAAATGCTGGAGACAACCAACTTCTCCCAGGTATTATTGTTTTATAGGATGAAATTAATTTGGTTTCAGTTTGTTTCAGTGATGGTTATGGTAATGATTTTAATGGGTGTTCTTCTGGCAGTGACTGTGCCAAAGCCTAGATCATATTCAGGATCTTCTGCTCCAAGTACAGTTCCAAAGCCAAAGCCAAAGCCCTCTCCTGCACCTAAACAGAGTTCTCTTCCTACTTCCCCACAGAGTAAGTCCTCTGAATCTTAAATTTTGGCCACCACAATTCAACTTCAGCAAGAATGAGCCAGGGGTAAAAATAATGTAGTGCCACATGAATAAACAAACTCAATCCTGGACAAACAGGGGAAAATCAATGAAATTTTTGGATTTTGCAATTAAATCTATATTAAAAATAACATATTAGTTCATCCAGTTCTTATAAGCAGGTAGGTTTTCCAACATATGGAAGGATAAGATAAGCAGGAGGTTCATCATTTCGTTATTGCATCCACTACATTCTACAAGAGGGTTGTGTTCCGTGATCCACCCAATTAACATCATATATAATTTCATCCCTAAACCCTGAAAAAACTCAGACATAAAAGGGAGTCAGACCCGACCAGGATGAGACGAAACCCAACATGACACAACAGACGTGGGAAGCACTGTAACTACTTGCTGAGAGCCTGACATGCACACCACAATTGCTTGCTGGGAGCCTGCCATGTTCGAGGATCTTGCTGGACCTCCCCCTTCCGTTGGGCCACTTCTGTTGTCCCTTCCTCGGGGCCGAGCAAACTCCAGAGCTCAACAATCAACAAGATGAAAAGGAAAACCCAACTAGGCAGTGAGGATGTTGATTTTCTGGTGCAAAGTGTGGCATTCATTATTGTGCTCTTTCCAGAAAGGCACTGGCTCCATGTCCCCATCTCTCTTAGCTTCTTGCATTGCCAAAGAATGACCCACCAAGTGCACAGTCACCCAATAAGTCATCAACATGCGGTCATAGGCGGAGGTGTGTCCTGCAGTGTTTCTAGGATCTAAAACCCAGTCCGCCACCTCTGCATGCAGACATTCCCGTGGCATACCTTTCACCTCGACCCATAACTCCTCGACCACCCTTTCCACCTCTCTGTGGATACCGAGCGGAATGTGCTCCTTGAAATGCTCAGCCTCTTTCCCTTTTTTCAGCAGAATGGCCAGATGCTTCTCTTGTGCAAACATCCCTCCTGAATTGTCGTTTGGGGGTCATAGGGCCAAGCTACGAATGGAAAGAGAGCGACTGGAAGCAGCGCTGAGAAACACCCATAGAAGCAAACACCAGGGAGATGCACGGGGTGGGAATATGATTCGATAGACTGAACTCTGTGTTTCGATACTCAGTGGAATGAGGCCCAACCCTCTCAGAAGAATACAATGGGGCATGCGTGGGAGCGCTCCCATCCTTGACCTTAGCATGTGTCAGGCATATCATGAGAACAATAGCCTTTGTACCAGAGACAAACTGTATTTCTTGTGGTAATTATGATCCCAATCCGACCGACGATCCCGCCACATAGTGCCAATCTTATCAATCCCAGTGGCATGAACCGAGATAATGGTGCAGTACAGCCACCAGAACCGACGGGCATTTAAACTAGTGTGACCACACAACATTAGTCTAGCCTCGTGTAGGCGTGCCCGCGCCTCCTATCTCCACCTATCCTCCCATCTGCCAGACAAGCCATCTGTGCTTCTCTGTTGACGTCGCTTATGGCCAGATGGCGACAATGTTGGGCCCATTTCTCCTCTCCAAAATCCTCCAGTCTGTCGCATCGAAAGCCCAATCCTCCTTCCATGCCGGCATTTGCTAACCATTCAGCAGCTTTGTTGGCCCCCCATCTGACGTGGCAAAAGGAAATTGCTGGGTAGGAATGAAGGAGAACGCGAAGCTGGTTCAATCGGTAAGCAAGGTTCCAGCTAAGAGAGACTTTTTCAGACATTTTCCCATTCATCAACTGCTTGGCCATCTGGATGAGAGTGTTGGAGTCGCCTTCGATGATCACAGGAAAATAACCACCCCTGATCAATACCTCGAGGCCACGGATTAAGCCTTCCAATTCGGCTGAGTTGTTGGTATCCTGCCCTATTCATCCTAGGAACACCATCGTGGTCGCAGCAAAGACCCCCAAATCCCGTCAGACCCGAATTGCCTCTAGATGCGCCATCGAATTTCAGCTTGAAGACTAGGGGGGAGGGGCAGACCATATATTCAGAGAGGGTTGGCATAACTTATCCTATTGGCACAGACCATCCATCATGGATCCATCCAACCCCCAATTCATAGCAATCTGGGCTTCCTCCTGAGGGATAATCTTGTCCTGATCGTGCCATTGCATGCATGGGATGGAAGATAATAGGTTTTCCTTCACCGTTTTCCACACTGCCTCCACATCTTTATGCTGGCCCCTGAAAATCTGAGCATTCCGTTCCTTCCATAAGCACCACATAGCCATACCTGGGAAGGCTTCACAGATTGTTCTGATGATAGGGTTTTTGTAAGCTTTTGGGTGCCATTCTCGCAGAGTTTGAGATGGTTGACCACGTCTTCTGTCGCTCCATCGAAATCCCATCACTCCCTTGTCCCAAACCGCTATTGCATAAGTGCAGCTGTCCAAAAGATGGCTCATGGATTCCTCTTCTCGGTAGCACAAGCAGCATCAAGAGGGTCCTTGTACACCCTGCTTGCATAAGTTGTCACTGGTGAGGATCCTCCCCCTGAAAACCAGCCAAACAAAGAGGGAAACCTTGGGCCAAAGGTTGACTGCCCAAATTTTATTCCAAATGTCATCAACCGCGGCATGACGAGTGATCCTGATGTTATAGGCCTCCTTAATGTTAAAGTAACCTCTAGTCGTGTATCCCCATCTTAAGACATCAAGACCTTCTTGAACCTTGATGAAGCGTTTACTCAGTTCTTCCTGAAAGGCCTCCCAGTCCTCCTCGCTTGTGGGCTCAGGTTTCTCCTGAAAGTCCCAATGACGATGCTCCATGTGAGCTCTAAACGTCCAAGACTGATTCACCTGGATCTTTCCCTCCTCAATTTCCTGCTGCTTGATGTGATCCCAACATAGATCCTTGCCAAGGATGGGAAGATCGTTCCACGAATCCTCCCAAAATTTTTCCCTGCTTCCATCCCTGATCTCCCAGAAACTATGCTCGTGGATTATAGTCTTACCAGCCAAATCTTTCAACCATATGGGGGAACCGCTTGGGGACTCGTTGAATCTAATCAATTGTTGGATAGGCCTCTCTCGGGCATATTTTATGTGCCATAGTTTGGCCCAAGGCTCCGAGGTGTGGTTTACCCATCGCCACCAAACTTTGGGTCCTTGGATCTTTGACATCACTTCAGGGTCTCTGAGGCCTAGACCTTCCTACCCCTTTGGCCTACAGACATCCTCCCAACTCACCAAAGAGAATTTAGCCTTCTCCTCACGGCCCCCCCAAAGAAAATTACATTGTAAACGACGAATTTCATTGAGGATAGACTTAGGAGTGGCTAAGATCGAGAAGAGGTAGGTCGACATAGCCTGCAAAATGGATTTGACCAAAATCAGTCTGCTAGGGAAATTTAAGGGACGCAGCACCCAGCTTGATAATTTTTGTTTCAATCTGTCCAAAAGCTCCTGCCAGGACTCCTTTTGCGGCCTGCCCAACCCTAGGGGGATCCCAAGGTATTTGGATGGGAAATCCCCTCTCGAAAACCCCAAGACTCTTAAGATATTCCGCTGAGTGGTCAAAGGAGTGTTGAAAAATAAGACCTGATACTTTTTTGGGTTGACCGCTAAGCCTGAGGTTCTTGCAAAGAGATCCAAGCTATTCTTGAAGCTACGTGCTTCTTGGACTGAAGGGTTCCCCATGAGCATGGTATCATCAACGAATTGTTGGTGAGTCTGTGGAGGTGCCCCATCATGAGCCTTTACTCCCCTTATTTCCCCACGGCCTGCCTAGGTAGCAATGAGACGACTCAGACCCTCAACCATAAGGATGAAGAGGAAAGGAGACAGAGGGTCTCCTTGGCGATTACCACGAGAGGGTTGGAAAGTGTTGGTCAAAGAACCATTAAGAAGGATGTTGAAGAAGGGCGTTGTGACTAGACCCATGACCCACTCCACCCAATATTGAGAGAAACCAAAGGCCCCCAGCATATTCTCCATGAATTTCCAGTTTAGTTTATCATATGCCTTTCCTATGTCAAGCTTGATCATCATACCTGGAGTCCTCGTGATTTTGAGCGAGTGCAGCACCTTGTGGACAAGAATAACTCCATCCAGAATCTGTCTTCCTTCCACAAAAATGGACTACTCCGGGCTAATAAGCATCGAAAGAAGGGGTTTGAGCCGATTAGCAATGACCTTGAAGATAATTTTGTAGATGATGTTGCATAACGCTATTGGTTTGAATTTGTCAGGAGTGTCCACCCCTGCCTCTTTGGGAATTAGGGTGAGGAAGGTAGCATTGAAGCCTTTGAGGACTCCCCTCTTGGTCCTAGATTCCTCCACAATGCCCAGCACGTCCTCCTTGACAAGGTCCCAGAAATGGTGAAAGAAGTTGGTTGTGAAACCATCAGGTTTGGTGGCTTTTCCTAGCGCCATTTGGTTGACTGCTTTCTCAACCTCCTACATCTCTGTAGGCTTGGTCATCATTTCATTGTTCTCACCAGTGACTACCCTAGGGATTAAGCTAGTGATTTGCTCAATATCCTGACTTTTGTCCCACCATCGTCTTTGAGAATCTCAGAGAAGTGTTGTGTGAGTTTAGCTTCAATCTCCTGTCTAGTTTCCACCCTATTACTGTCCATTTTCTTAAGTTTCTGGATTCTAGAACTGTTCCTATTTTGGATCACCGAGTTATGAAAGAATTTGGTATTTCTTTCGCCCTCCTGCAGCCATTTGACCCTTGCCTTCTGTTTCCAAAATATCTCCTCCTACTTTTCCCTAGCCTCCAACTGACTCATTAAGTCTTTCTCTTTGACTTTCATGCCCTCATCCCAACCTCCTTCCATACCTTGTCTATTAATGAGGTCCAACTCAATTAATAGTTTTTTTTGTCCTCAAAGATGTTCCCAAATGCCTCCCTGTTCCATGTGCAGATTTTTGCCTTCAGATCCTTGAGTTTCTGCTGAAAGCGATACATAACGGTTCCTGGGGGGTGGGGACCTACTCCTGCCACCATTGACTGACAAGGTCCTTGAAGTCTCTGTTTTCCATCCAGAAGTGTTCAAAACAAAAAGGTTTACCCATAGGGGAGCTAGACCAATCCCGAGAAAGGCAAATGGGCTAGTAGTCTGAGCCAATTGTTGAGAGAACATCAGCCAAAATCTCCCCTGTGCTATGCATGATATTCTCAGACACCAAGAAATGATCCAGGCGAGAGGCCACCAGATGCTCCCCCCCCCCTCCCCCACCTATCTTATTGTTCCGAGTGTACCAACCATTCCCTGTTTCCATATCAACCCGCGAGCTCTAGGATAAAAACTCACTGAAAGCATCCTGGTATTTGTTCAGGAATCATCTTCCTCCCTTCTTCTCCACAAGATTGGTAATCAGGTTGAAGTCCCCACCGAGAACCCATGTCCCCCTCTCCGATTGCTTTTTGAACCAGTTGAGGAGATCCAAGAAAAACTGCTTCTCAGGGAAACTACTGGGGCCATAAATGTTCCCCAGGGATCCCTTCACCCCCAAATCCAAAAAGCAGAAGTCTTCCATTAGAGAAAACTTATTGGCCCGCCAGTTAGAGAACTCCACAGTCCGGGGCTTCCAGAGGATTGCCACACCACCAGATTGTCCAGCTGCATCTAGAGACATGACGTGACTTCCTTTCCATATTTTATCCTTAATCTTCTCTAAACCCCCAAGGCTGCATTTTATTCCTTGGAGAAAAAGAATATCTGGGGTTTCCTGCTTAATTTTTCGATTTAGTGTTTTCCACTTTCTGGGGTTGCCACACCCCCTTATATTCCATGATCTGATCTTCATTGAAAACTCTTTTTAGCTTCAGAGAAGGCCCCCTTGATTGTGGGATACTAGCCAGATTCGATCAGTTGAACTCCTATTGCTGCTATGTGCTGCTTGAGTCATCTTCCTTCCTCTTCGTAGTTCCTCCTTCGGTGATTTCCTCTTACTACCTTTCTGGGCATCTAGATTGATCCCAAGACTCTCAAGAGCACCCGTCGAATGATTGCCTCCTGTAGGACTTTGAGCTGGCATCTTGAGACGTAACCTTATCCCTTCTTCATGCATTCCTCCTCAATCGCGTCTAGGTCTAGCTCTCCTAGTTCCATGTCTTCACCTTCCTCCTCCTCCGTTCCTTCCATCTGTCGAACATCCTTTTCCTTTGGGGATTTGGTTAAGTTTTCCTGCTGGTCAGTAGCCAATTTCACCACTGAGACTTCTTCATCCTCATTCATTGACCCTAACGCTTCGAATGGATTCCTTGGTCTGTTCTCCTTTGTCACCGGCTCCTTTCTCGTGGTGCGTTTTCCTCCTCGTTTTCTTCTCCTCCTGTTCTTGACCTGAGTGAACCCATCTGCTTCCGGGTCCTTACCCGGATGAGGAGCGGGCGGTTCAGCCCTAGGGCTAAGTTTAGGGAAGTTCCTTCCAAGATGAACATAGTCATGACAGTGATGACATCTGAAGGGGAGTTGCTCATAGTCGATGGGCTGGATCCATTCTTCGTCTTCCCAGTTTAGACTGATTTCTTCTGGGAGTTCTCTAGAAAGATCCATATAGACACAGATCCGTGCAAAGGCGGTATACCTTTGGATCTTGGTTTGTTCTGCTATTTTTATGAATTCCCCCAGAGTGTTTCCTTTGTCCCTCAGAGTCTCCAAATCCCAGTACTCACCTGGAAGAGAGAAGAGGGGAATCCATACTGGGGCAACCATTATGTCCTCCGTCTCTTGGTTAAAACGATCCTTCCATGGGCGCTGGTATAACCCAGCCGAGAAGAAGAAGTATGGGCCTCCCTCCATGACTCGATCCCTGTCTTCCTGGTTAAACAAGGTAATAGTGAAGAAACCCTTTGAGCCTAACTGAAGATCGTAGTGGCCTATAGGGTTCCACACCATTTATCCATTTAATTAGGTCTTTCTCCTTTGGCCATATCCCCACAAATTTCCCTATTAGGGCTTTTTCCTTCCAAGACTCAATCTTACCCATGACTACCTCAGTTCTAATTTGGATCCCTGGGATGGAGGCCGTCTTCAGCAAGAAATCCCCCAATCCAACCTTCTTTCCTTTCCTGGAGCCTGGCTGACTCCCGTCTTCCTTTTCTTCCTTGGCCTGCTCCTCCCATTCGAATACATGATCCCCTCCTTCTGGGGTAATATCCCCTTACCCCAATGCCACCATGGAACACTACCGAAGGCCTTGGGCCATAGCCCGAAGGCAGACCAGCGTGACCTCGCCGCCCCTCACCCTGCGATACCTGGTAAAACCCTAACGCTACCTTTGCTCCTAATCGCTCCTTTCTCTCTCGACCATATAAAATATGTTTGGAGTGCACTCTCTTCATTTCCCCACCTTTCATGGATATCATTATAGTAAGTAAAAAAAATAATATATATATATAATTTAAATACCAATGGAACAAAAGGTAAGTTTTATGATCTCGATATATAGATATGAAAGTCAAAAAGATAAATATTTGATATGTATATATCAACAATAATATATGTAAATATAATCCAAAATGTAGCATGTTTATGCATAGCATCAATGCCTAACTAGCACCACTAGGATCATCATCCAATCCATGTTCATGATCACCTAACTCGTCATCTTGGTCAACCTCACCCCATCATCATCGTCGTCATCATCATCTTATTCTCCTATATTGAATGCAGGCTCAGCATAATTTGGATCATCATATATAGAGTCATCAATTGTTGTGATCTAGAAAAAAGTCAATATTAGATGTTAGTATCAATTTCAGCATCGGGTTGAACGAAATCCGTCGCGTCTACAAAAGTATTCATTAGATTAATCAATTGAATCATGTGGTTGCTTAATTCTTTTGGTTAAGCGATATTCATTTCTGGTTAAAAATAGTAGCTCTGAAAAATTAAGGAGGTGGTATTTTGCTTTCCATTACTGAGTCTCACTTCTCACTGTCATTCATAGCGACTTCCAGATACATGTGAGATCGCATCGCTGCCTTTCATTCTCGATAAATGAGAGGGTTTATCGCTGTTTGAATTGCCTCAGAACTATTATAGTTTTGGGGAAGTTTCTTATTTGAGGGTTTGAACATGGCTGTACTTGTTGTCACAGGAGGCGTCAATCCGTTCGACACGAGGTGGGAGGAAATCCGTCGCGCCTCTGAAGGTATTCATTGGAATATGCAGATCGTTCTCCTAAAAACTTAGTCAATTGATGTTCTTTAATTCTTTATTTCTGGTCTCATCACTGCTTCTTTTTCTGGATAAATGCTCTCCCACCATATTTGATTTGAACTATATAGAGGCATTCATCGTTGTTTGAACTTTGAAGTGTAGGGGGAGTTTCCTATTTGAGGGTTTGAACATCGTTATAGTTGTTGTCCCAGGAGGCGTCGACCCCTTCAAAACTGAGTGGCATGGAATCCGTCATGCCTTCGAAGGTATTTTTTTTTCTTAAGCGATATTCATTTCTGGTAAAAATTAATAGCGCTATGAAATTGAGGCTGTTTTATACTTCTAGTTATTCCTTCTTTTTTGTCACGGCCCTTCATAGCGACTTGAAGACACGTGTGAGTTCGCATCACTGCCTCTCATTTCCCATAAAGGTTTGCAATCAGCACCTCCCAGCTTAGCAATAAATGACGTGGATGCAAGCGCAAGTGTGTAGGGTTTATTTGGTCTCTTGTGTCAAGGCTTGAAGGGTAGGTAACCCTAGGATAGAGGGCTTCCAGAGTCAGTCTAGGCCTCCTTGAGTCACAAGTTACTGGTATATCTGGCTTGCTAGCTATTGAATATACCTGTTGGATATACGATGTCGCTGTTTCGGTGGTCCAAAATTATAAATGATATGGCTGCAGGGCACATCAACTGTTAGGTTTAATCCAGCTCTTCATCTAATAGTTGGTGTTCATTCTCCAGAAAACTTGATCAAAGAGTATGTTGAACTCTAGACCATTTACATTAAGATTTGGTGGTTTTTAAAATTACAATTTCAGCAATCCAAACCACAATTTCATAAATTTGTATATGGCTGGACAAAATAATTAAAAAAAAAATTGCATTTAGCTCATTCTCTTAATCAATTGATATTGCTGTTTAATTCTTTTAATTAAACGATTCCTTTTTGGTTAAAAATAATAGCTCTCAGAGTTAAGGAGGCGGTGATCCTATTAAATGAGATCATTTGAAAACTGGAAACCCAATCTAATAAGCAGCGGATGGAGAGTGAGCAGAAGATGATCCAAATACTGGAGTAGCAAATGAGCGACAGCGGAAGAAGATAAGAGAATCCTCCCACTATGCAACACATCACCAAGAGCTCTGCGAGTGTTTAGAAAAGCTTGGTGGAAGATTGACAGTTTGTGCATAAGTTTTATAAGGTAATTTGAGGATATATGCTATTTGTGTGAATAAGCTTAATTTGAGGTAATGTTTGTGAATAATTTTTATAATGTAATTTTGAATAATTAGAGGCTTCAGTGCTTTCTAAGATAAATCGTAATAATTAGAAATATACGGGTAGAATATAATTTTTGTTTTTTTTGTTGCCAGATGGGACAGCCCTTGTCTTATGGATTCACGAATCAGTTAACCGGGCCGCTATCATTGCAAGAACCGCGCTGGAAGCTGGATTGCAAGCCGATTTTTATCCTCTTATCGATATGATTTTCACAAAGTCAACCACCCAAATCAAAGATATTCGTAGAGCATACTGGGAACCATATCTAGGCAGTAGCCTCTATAATGATGTTAAAGGCAAAACGACTGGTTACACTCAAAAGGTTGCTCCAGGAATTATAGCTAAAAAGTAGTTGAATCACAGATCAAACACCAATTGTGTTTACTTGAAATTTGTTGGAAAAATGTAAGTACTCGCAGATTTGTACTTGACTTCTTGTCGACTTTGTCAGAGTCTGTACAAGTCAAGATCTTGTCTGTCAGTCTGACAAGAAGGAAGAGTCCACGAGTAGGCAATGCAAACCAGTCGAATTTATTTCTGAAGCTAAGTTGTTAGGTAGATAGTTATTACAGTCTTTAATGGTGAGTTAGTCGGCCCATGCTGAAGCAATCTTCAGGTTGCCTATAAATAAAAGAAGCAAATTGTAAATCAGTTACACATACAACACAGACATTAGACAGCAGAGGAACTCAGGGTGAGAAAGAGAAGTCGAAGCTCAAGCTTCTGTGCATGTGATTTAGTCAAAGAGCTGAAGCTCTGTAGACCGACAAGTCTAGACCGACCAGTTTGTAATCAACAAGTTTGTAATACTTTTTATTTCCGCATAAAAATCTCACCACATGAAAGTTCCAGGTTTTACGGCACATTGGTCGAATCAAGTCTTCCTACATATTTGGACATATGTTTTATAAGTTCTTTGGATTTGTTAATGTGTCCATTTTTACTTCATCTTACTCACAGGTGAAAAGCATTTGTAATTACTTAAGTCTTTAGACTACGAAACATACTTTGTAAATTTCGACCAAAGTGAGCCGACTAGAGTGGTCGGTTGTGTAAGGCGACTTGAGTGGTCGGTTGAGTCAGCCGACTAAGGTGAGCCGACTTAGTCGAAGGAAAGTAGTGAGCCGACTTGGTCGAAGACAAGAAGAGAGCCGACTAGGTCGAAGACATGAAGTGAACTGACTTGGTCGAAGTGACAAGTGGTCGAGGTAAAAATCAGTCGGTAGAACCGACTAGTAAGTCAAAGTAAATTTAGTCGAGTGTAGGACCGACTAAAATTTATAAACTTGTTTAGTCGGACATAGACAAGTTTCACTCGACAGGTGAAAAAGGAAAAGTGGTCGGTGTGAAAAGTGAAAATTAATTTTTAATATCGATTGAGCCCTAAACCCAAATTTAGTCGGCTTGGTTTTGGCTAATTGGTATCAGAGCTTGGTATCATATAAGAGTAAGGTTTATATCAACCCAAGATTTAAGGAAATAAATCTTGTCTTAAAAGGCAGAAATTAATTTTCTAGGGAAAGTTAATTAAAAATTAAAATGGATTCCACCTCTGGTTCATTACAACCTCCAATTTTTACAGGAAATAATTATGAATATTGGTCTTTAACAATGAAGGCTTTATTCAGAGGTCAAGATGTCTGGGAGATAGTCTAGCATGGTTATGCAGAACCAGCAGACATAACAGCATATAACAATCTCACACAGGCTAAGAAAGATGTCTTGAGAGAACATAGGAAGAAAGATGGAAAAGCTCTGTTTTTCATACATCAAGCTATGCATGAGAGCATACTCCCAAGAATAGCAGCAAAGACTAATGCTAAGGAAGCATGGGATACATTGGAGACTGCCTATTAAGGTTTGGATAAGGTAAAGACATCCAAGCTGCAGATTCTGAGAAAAGATTTTGAATCTTTGTCCATGAAAGATTCAGAGAATGTAGACACATTCTACACCAGAGTTGTTGGGTTGATAAACCAACTGAAATCTCATGGAGAACCCATACCAGACCAAAGGGTTGTTGAAAAAATTCTCAGAAGTCTTCCCCCAAGATTTGAAAACTTGGTTGTGACCTTAGAGAAACACACAAACATGTCGACATTTACCATTGATGAGCTGCAAGCTTCACTCATCAATAATGAACACAGACTCAACAAAACACAGACATCATTGGAAGGTGCATTTGTAGCACAGTCATCCATAAGCCGTGGTAGAGGCTGGGGGAGAAACAACTTCAGAGGCAGAGGAAGAAGTTCTTCAAGAGGAGGACGAGGCAGAAGTCCTGCAAATGTTGGTGGCAAAGGAGATAACCAGAACCCAAGTCTTCCAAGTGGCCAGAGGTTTGATAAATAAAAAATTCAATGTCATTACTATAAGAAGTTTGGTCATTATGCATATGAATGCAGGAAGAAACAATATGACCAAGGAAGGAAAATCCCAAGTCAGTCGACCAACACAAACACTTCGACAGGTGCAATGTTAATGGCATCGACATCTCCACTTGAATGCAATGTTGTTCAAGAAAGTCCACATGACATATGGTACTTAGATTCAGGCTGCAACAACCACATGACTGGTAATTTAAATCTGTTTTCCAGCCTAGCCACTTCAGTTAAAACTGATGTTACACTTGGAAACAATGTCCAAGTTACTGTCTTAGGAAAATGCATTGTTGATATTCTAACCAAACAGGGGGAGAGCAAGTATATCCCTGATATCTATCATGTCAAAGGTTTGAAACATAATTTGTTAAGCATTGGATAGTTGTTACAAAAAGGCTACAGAGTCTACATCGAAGATGAACACTGTGTGATCAAAGACAAGCAAAAGTGCCAATGATAAGCAACTGCTTGTTTCCATTGAGGATAGTTCCCAACATAACAGGGAAGACAAAGACAGGAGCTGCATTCAAGGCAGAAAGTGAAGAAACAGTTGAGCTCCTCGA
This sequence comes from Pseudotsuga menziesii, assembly GCA_001517045.1. Taxonomy (NCBI): domain Eukaryota; kingdom Viridiplantae; phylum Streptophyta; class Pinopsida; order Pinales; family Pinaceae; genus Pseudotsuga; species Pseudotsuga menziesii. The sequence continues at coordinate 120,391 of LPNX010948918.1, forward strand.
CAAGAGAGAAAATTGCAGTGCTAATTTGCAAGCTGCATTTCAGACAGAAGTTCAGGATGAATCCTGGTTGTGGCACAAAAGACCTTGGTATTATGTATTCAACCTCAAAAAATTTTAAACTCATTGGTTACACTGACAGTGACAATGGAGGCAGCATAGATTACAAGAAAAGCACATCTTGGTACACATTTCATTTTGGTACAGGTGTTGTTTCATGGGCTCCAAAGAAATAGACCATAGTAAATCTATCTTCAGCTGAAGCAGAGTATGTTGCAGCAACAAGTGCTGCATGTCAAGCTGTCTAGATGAGGAGAGTCTTAAAAGACTTGTCACAGAACCATCAAGAACCGACAACCATCTTCTGCGATAATAATTCAGCCATAGCATTATCAAAGAATCATGTGTTTCACAAGAGAACTAAGCACATCGACACAAGGTTTCATTTTATAAGAGAGTTGGTAAACGACAAAGAAATTTGCTTGGAATTTTGCAGGTCTGAAGACCAACTTGCTGACATCTTCACAAAGCCATTAGCAAAAGACACATTTCATTATTTGCGTAGTTATCTTGGGATGACAAGTTCTCCACAGTGAACTCTGTCATAAACAGAGCATGTCTAAGCTCTGAAACATTTTGTAAATTTTGTTTTAAAAATCCCCATCTGCTTATAATTAAGGGGGAGTGTTGGAAAAATGTAATTACTCATAGATCTGTACTTCACTTCCAGCCGACTCTGTCAGAGTCTGTACAAGTTAAGATCTTGTCTGTCAGACTGACAAGAAGGAAGAGTCCACGAGTAGGCAATGTAAACCAGTCGAATTTATTTCTAAAGCTAAGTTGTTAGGTAGATAGTTATTACAGTCTTTAATGGTGAGCCAGTCGGCCCATGATGAAGCAATCTTCAAGTTGCCTATAAATAGAAGAAGCAAATTGTAGATCAGTTCCACAGACAACACAGACATTAGATAGTAGAGAAACTCATGGTGAGAAAGAGAAGTCAAAGCTCAAGCTTCTGTGCATGTGATATAGTCGAAGAGTTGAAGCTCTGTAGACCGACAAGTCTTGTCAAGTTTGTAATACTTTGTATTTCCGCATAGTTAAATATATGAAATAGTTTGTGGTTGAATGCATGATTATTTGGCTGCACATACTTCCAGATTTACTTCTATAAATGTCTTTTACAATTACTGTTAAGTGAAAGATCAAAGAACCCATAAAAATCTCATCGCATGAAAGTTCCAGGTTTTACCACACATTGGTCGACTCAAGTCTTCCTACATATTTGGACATATGTTTTATAAGTTCTTTGGATTTGTTAATGTGTCCATTTTTAATTCATCTTACTTACAGGTGAAAAGCATTTGTAATTTCTTAAGTCTTTAGACTAAGAAACATATTCTGTAAATTTCGACCAAAGTGAGCTGACTAGAGTGGTCGGTTGTGTAAGCCAACTTGAGTGGTCCGTTGAGTCAGCCAACTGAGGTGAGCCGACTTAGTCGAAGGCAAGTAGTGAGCCGACTTAGTCGAAGGAAAGTAGTGAGCCGACTTGGTCGACGACAAGAAGAGAGCCGACTAAGTGGAAGACATGAAGTGAACCGACTTGGTCGAAGTGACAAGTGGTCGAGGTAAAAACCAGTCGGTAGAACCGACTAGTAAGTCGAAGTAAATTTAGTCGAGTGTAGGACTGACTAAAATTTATAAATTTGTCTAGTAAGACATAGACAAGTTTCACCCTCAGGTGAAAAAGGAAAAATGGTCGACGTGAAAAGTGAAAATTAATTTTTAATATCGACTGAGCCCTAAACCCAAGTTTAGTTCTCACACTGTTTTCTTGAATGCGCGCTGTTGTACTAGCATCAAATCAAATCATGGAAGGATTTATGTTAATTATATAAATTTTTCTCTTATTTCAAGAAATCTCTAATGACGATTATCCTATCATATATAATCATAAATTTCTTTTTAGCTAATGGGATTTGATTTCATGAAAACAGCTCCTTCTTGCGCGGCTAGATGGGGCGTCAAACCAAAGTGATCGTGAAGTTAATTTCAAGGCGTAAGAAGACACAAATAAGTTGAAGTCAGCACGTCGTGGAACATTGGAGGAAACATTTATCCAGATATTGAGCAACTGTAGTTTTGGCCAACTAAAAGAAACATTCAATTTTTACAAGCAAAATTATGGTGACATTATAGAGGTATGCTACCCACTGCCATAAAGACCTAATTAATTCATCTCTCATTGCTCATCGAATTCTTGGAATTGTTAGATTCGTTGGCCTTCAAGACCTTGATCTATAAGGTTTTAACATTCTATATGATAACAACAGGTGCTCAAGGGAAAAACAACAGACAACACTTTTTATTACGCGGTTCGCGTTATAATTGATAGGATGTTTCACACGCATGACTATTTTGCTCAGGTAATCAAGTTTTGTAAAATATATACAGTGTTTCTTTAATAAATTCATATATATAGATTTATTCTTGGATCTGTAATTTAAAAATATATTTTTTTATATAGTTGATTAACTTCACAGATCATCCATCTTTAAAGCATTTGGCAATCATATACTTGTTTAATAATATTATTGCAGGTGATCCAAAGTGGATTGAAAACACTTCCTTCTGGCAGATCTGCAATAGCTCGTGTTATTGTGAGCCGTGCAGAGGTGGACTTGAAGGAAATCAATGTGGCATATCTGAAAAAATATGGAATGAGCATCATGAAGGCCTTGGAGGCCTCATTGCATGCTTCCTTCCAGCAGGCTTCCTTCCAGCAAGAGCATAACGATGATCGAGATATTAGCATTCAGTTCACGTACTTATGCAGGGCTTTCATGGTTGGTGTTGGCATTCGCGAGTAGATACAAGGAATATGCAATTAAGCTCTAGTGCTCTGGTTTTTTAAGTTTACCATCTGAATCAATATGGGGCCTATTATTTTGGGGAAGCTATAAGTTATATGCGTAAGTTAGATGTAATTCAGCTGTTTCGACTTTACCATCGCATGGTTACCATCTCAACTACCATGAGGACGTATTATTTTAAGGAAGTTACATGTGTGATGTTAATATTATTAATCGTAGTTGTGTTTTAATTTTAGGTTTAACATTTGTAAATTTAAAAGATGTTGGGTATGTAGATACCGATTTAAATTATATGTAGAATAAATGAATGTGATATCAATTACATTACATTATACATAGAAAATATGGTTTACATTGTTTAGTGACTGGTAATTAAATATGTATATGTTAATGATATAAGTGGGCTTCAAAGAAATTAATGTGGCAAAATAGAGAAAGTATAAAATGAGTATCATTGAAGCCTCTTTTCACCACTAGCTTTTCCATTATTAGGAAATTAGTGTCGTGTGGAAGAGCTTTTGTTGGGTTCTCCTAGTTGGTATTGGCATTCAACAAATTATGAGTTATATGTGCATGTGATGTTAATATTATTAATGATGGTTGTGTTCTAATTTTATTTTTAACATGCAAATTTAAAAGATTTGAGTATCTAAATATATATTTAAATTATTTGTTGAATAAATGAACGTGATATGAGTTGCATGGTACATAGAAAATGTGGCTTACATTGTTTGTTGACTAGTAATGAAATATGTATATGTCAATGATTGAATGATATTGCACGTATGATTATTGGTTCTTTATCATGATGTGTGAGAAAGTGCAAGATTTTAAGAAACTCAACTATCCAAACTATATATTTGAAGATGAATCTCTAAGAACAATAGTGCCAACATAGTTACTATGTTGATGTAGGTGTCGACCTTTGTGTTATAAGTAGGGATGGAAGCATTACCCATTGTTTATCATTTGAACCTAGATTCATGGAAGAGATGTGCTACAACACACTCCTCAAGTTGTGTGGTGATGATTGTCAGTACCTTGGGAATCTTGGTTGTTGTAGTTGACACTATTTGAGGGATGTAGCATTAAAAGAAAAATTGGATGCAAAACTAGACGCAAAACAAGATGCAATCTTGGTTGTTCTAGTTGACACCTTTTTTTTGTATCCATGTTTGTGCCTAATGTTTCATCTCGTTTTACGTCATCTTTTGCATCTAGGTTTGCACCTAGTGTTACATCGTGGTTGATGTATTTTTTTGCATCTATGTTTGTGCCCAATGTTGCACCTAGTGTTGTTCCTAGTGTTGTGCCTAGTTTTGTGCACGTGTTTGTATCTAATATTGCATCTAGTTTTTTGTCCAATGTTGCATCCCGTATTGCATCGAATATTACCTCTAGCTGTACATCCAATGTTTCATCCCATCTTTCATCCAATATTGTGTATATTTTAAAGTTTTTGTCAACCTGAAGTGTTGCTTCCATTTTTACACTTGGTTTCAAATCCAGCGATACACCCTATTTTGTGCTCAATTTAATGTCTGATTTAACAACTAGTTAGGAGTCCACTTTTGCATCTATTGGTGCATCTGGTTTTGGGCCTAGTATTGCATCTAGTTTTGTGCAATTAATTGTGTCTAGTGTTGAGTCTCTTTTTGCATCCAATTTTGTGTTTAGTGTGACATCCATTTTTTGTGTCTACATTTGCGTTCGACGTAACATCCACTTTTGTGTTTGGTGTGACGTCCATTTTTGCATCATGTTTTGCATTTAGTGTTGCATGTAATATTGCATCCATGTTGTGTTTTATTTTTCATCTACCGTTAATAAATAATTTTAATTTCAAATATTAATAGTGAAATATATTATTTTTTATTCATTTTGCATCCATTTTATTAATTTCAATTAAATAGTGAAATATATCAAAGTTCTCAAATAACATTAAAAATTCAAATTCATAGCATAACATTTGTGAAGAATTTTAAGGAAAATTTTCAACATCCATCGAAAATTAGTAAGATCGTCATACATACTCATTATTCACTAAAAGAACATTGACAATTTCCAATATAAATAAGGAAACAAGACAATACTAATAATATCATCATCATCATCTTTTAATCAAATCAACTAAAATTCAAATGTTTGATCAACATATCAAAACATTTCATGGATATGATTATAGTAAGTAAAAAAAATCACACACACACACATATATATTATTTAAATACCAATCTAACAAAATGTAAGTTTTACGATCTCGATATATAGATATAAAACTAAAAAAGATAAATATCTCATAGGTATATGTCAACAATAATATATGTACATATAATCCAAAATGTAGCATGTTCATGCATAGCTTCAATAGCTAACTAGCACTACTAGGATCATCATCCAAATCATGTTCATGATCATCAAACTTGTCATCTTGGTCAACCTCACCCCTGTTAGATTTTTATCAATTTAGATAGTATTATCTTAGGATCTTATCTGAGAGAATAACATGCACAACAATTAATCACAAGAGACAATAGACACAAATATTTTCCTCGACGAAACCATAAAGGAGAAAACCTTGCAACTTCCTCAGAGACAAAATAAGCACGAATAGTAGCAATAAAAACCAAAGACAGTAGGATGATCTTCGACATCTGTTCTCTCTCTTATCTGAGCTCCTTCTCTCTCACTTATGTGCTACAACTGAGTGTGAGTGACTATGTTATAAATAGAGAGGCTCACTCTCTATTTATACTAATTCTAGACTTGAAAATAACTCACCAGGGCCAACTTCTCTAGGAGAGACTAATAACCCTAGTGCCCCACAACTGCGGGGACTTTAACCCTTGATCAGTAAGGAGGGTTACCCTCTATGACTTTACATGACTTGTTTACATTATTGATTCTCCCGATAGCAACATCTGGGTATGAGATGACTGAATTACATTACTGATACTTCCCAATATGAACATTGGGGTATAATACATAAGATATACAAGTGAATACATTCCGAAGTTACAAATACATCAGCACTCCCTTTTAACTAGGAAGGTATTCTCTTGACACAATCCATCAGCACAATTCTTCTTCTCTAGATCAACATCAAGTCTGGTTCACTGGATCATGATCACTAGATCAACATCAAGTCTGGATCATCATCAAGTTTGGATCACTGGATCATCATCACTCGATCAACATCAAGTCTGGATCATCAATGGACCATCATCAAAGCCGGATCATCACTAGATCATCATCAAAGCTAGATCATCACTGTATCATCATCAACATTACTGCTTCCACTATCCCGGTCAACTGGTGCTATTGCTTAATTTTTCTTGTCATAGGAAGTTCTACAGAGCCAACCCTTTTTCATGTTGGTTGTAGACCTATCCTCCATGTAGGTCTTCATCAACATAGCCAACCCTTTTTCATGTTGGATGTACTTCCTTTCCTTACAAAGACTTCCCCTACAGAGCTAGTTCTTTTTCATACTAGATGCAGCACCTTACCTCTCGGAAGGATTTCCCCTACAAAGCCAGTCCTTTTTCATACTAGATGCAACACCTTACCTATCACAAGGATTTTCCCTACAGTGCCAGTCCTTTTTCATACTAGATGCAGCATCTTGCCTCTCGCAAGGATTCCCCCTACATAGCCAGTCCTTTTTCATACTGGATGCAGCACCTTGCCTCTTGCAAGGATTTCCCCTGTAGAGCCAGTCCTTTTTCATACTAGATGCAACACCTTTCCTCTCGCAAGGATTTTCCCTATAGAGCCAGTCCTTTTTCATACTTGATGCACCACCTTGCCTCTTGCAAGGATTTCCCCTAAAGAGCCATTCCTTTTTCATACTAGATGCAACACCTTGTGTATCGCAAGGATTTCCCCTATAAATCCAGACGTTTTTCATATTGGATGCAGTACTCAGCACTTACATCTGACCATGGGAGGAACCAATCCTACTACCATGTCAGAGAGGAATAGCACTTACATCTGACCATGGGAGGCCCTGCCTACCACTATGTCAGAAGGGCATAGTACTTACATCTGACTATGGGAGGCCCCGCCTGCCACCATGTCAGAAAGGCATAGCACTTATATCTAATCATGGGTGGCCCCACCTACCACCATGTCAGAAGGGATCGACACTTATATCCAACCATGGGAGTCCCCTCCTACCACCATGTTGGAAGGGATCACAAACTCATCACTTCCCCTTGGAAGGAATCTCGATCTGATTAACACCAAGATTCTCCTTGAAGTACTCAAACTTCACTCTGGCTAATGGATTGGTCAACACATCAACTATCTTCTTGTCTTTCACAACATACTGGAGCTTCACTGCTTCCATGTGCACCATATCCCTGATGTAGTGGTATTTGATATCGATATGCTTTGACTTGTCATGGAACACTAGGTTCTTCAACAACTTCACACAACTCTGGTTGTCGCAATATATACAGGTAGAATCCAACTGGAGATCAAACAAATTAGATAGTAGCTTCCTCATCCATACTACCTCACAAATAGCCTAACAAGCTACGACATACTCTGCTTCGGCTACACTCAGTGCCACACAGGATTGTTTCCTTCTAAACCAAGAGATCACACCTGATCCAATACTGAAGCAACACCCCGAAGTGCTCCTCCTATCAATGGCACTGCATGCCAAATCTGAATCCACATAACCTTCTAGGTTAATCTTTTGATTTGCCTCATACTTGAGCCCATACTCAATTGTACCCTTTAGGTACCTCAGAATATGCTTTCCAACAATTAGGTGAACATGTCTAGGATCTATCAAGAACTGGCTGAATGTGTTCACAGTGAAGTAAATATCTAGTCTCGTGTTTGTTAAGTACATTAAGGACCTAATCATCTGATGATACATTGTAGCATCAATCGAATTTCATGAAGCATCACTCAATAGCTTCAGGTTCGATGCCATAGGTGTGGTCATGGCCTTGCATTCTATCATCCCGAACCTCTTCAGGATATCTACTGCATACTTCCCTTGTCCTAGGGAGATTCCATCTGCATTCTACCACACCTCCATGCCTAGAAAGTAATGCATCATACCCAAGTCCTTCATTTTGAACTCGGCAGCAAGCTTCCTCTCCACATTAGCAATCAACCCATCCTCACCTGTTACAAATAGATCATCTACACATAGTAGGAGTATCACTGGATTCCCTTCTTCAACCTTGTAGTAAAGGTTGGAATCTGCTTTACTCTTGGTAAATCCCAAACTTGATAGGAAGCTGTCATTTTTTCCATACCATGTCATGAGTTCCTGTTTCAAACTGTACAGGACTTTCTTCAACTTACACACATGAGTTTTTCTGCCATGTGTCTCAAAACCGAGTGTCTTCTCCACATACACTTCCTCTTCCACTACACCATTCAAGAAAGGAGTCTTGACATCCATCTAGTGTATCTTGCATTTCATCACTACATCCAAGGAAAGTACTGATCTAATGGAAGTGTATCTTGCTAAAGGTGCAAAAATTTCTTCATAATCTATTCCTTTTTTCGGGTAGAAGCCACGGGCCACAAATCTTGCTTTATATTTCTCTATGCTTCCATATGCAACATTCTTGATCTTATAGATCTATTTGGAAGTCACAATAGACTTACCCTCTAGTCTAGGGACAACATCCTAAACATCATTCTTCATGATCGACTGGTACTCCTCAATCATAGCATCCTTCCATTATTTCTTCTCTGCCACTTCTTTATAGTTGAAAGGTTCTTTATCAATGATGCCACAAAATAGTGCTAGATAACCAGAGCAGGACCTGGTTCTTTTCCTTTCTCTGTGCATTTCTTCTGGAGCCCCATTAATTTCTGCACCTTGGATAGCCTCTTATACCCATGCAGGTTTCCTCTTGTGAGGATTCTTCTCCTCGGGTGGATCTATAGGTTCCTGGGGTTCTTCTATTTCTCAATCTTCTTCTTGATTTGTATCGTTCATAGTTGTGTCTTGAATTTTGGGTACTTTTGTTTCTTTAGGTTCTTTAGCAGGTCTCTCTCTGGATTTGTTGTAAGTTGATTCTTCATCAAATGTTACGTCCCTGCTGATGTTGATCTTCTTGAATCCTAGGAAGTATATTCTGTAAGCCTTTGAGCTTTCACTATATCCCACAAATATACCCTTCTTCCCTGAAGGATCTAACTTTGTCTTCTTTTCTTTTGGAATGTGTATGTACACTGAACAACCAAATATTCTGAGATCATTGACTTCTAGTTTCTTGCTAGAGAAGACTTCTAGCTTCTGTCCATAGATGCATGGGAAGATCTTGATCATGAACCATTGCACTTGCAAATCCATGATCATTCTATTCTTCCTTTCTACAACCCCATTCTGTTGTAGATTATATGGAGTGGTCAAGTCCCCCTTAATCCTTGAATATCTGCATAACTATTTGAATTCATTTGATGTGAATTCTCCACCATTGTCTGATCGAAAGGTTTTGGTATTCTTTTCTATGTGGTTCTCAATCAAGGATTTCAATTCCTTGAACTTGCCGAATACTTCATCCTTATTCTTGAAGAAGTATATCCATGTCTTCCTAGAAAAATCATCAATGAAATAAACATAGTATACATACCCGCTCAATGAACTGAACGACATTGCTCCGCATACATCAGGGTGAATGATTTCCAAGATTCCTTTTGCTTTGCTCTCGCTACTTGGAAATGTTGTATTTGTATTCTTTCCTTTCGCACATCCTTTATAAACACCATCATGTTTTGTCTGTATTTCTGGAAGACCTTCAACAACTTTGCTTGCAAGTTGTGGTGCCCTATTGTGCACATGTGCAAGCCTTCTATGCCAAAGTTCATTTGGCTCTACTGAGTCATGGACCAAGGGTTGTTCTAGTTGGCCCTTTAGCTTGTATAATCCTCCCTTTTGCTCCCCCATCATAATTGCATCATCTATGGTTTTTCCCTTTGGCCACATCAGAACTTGGCCATCTACAAATGAAACCCTCATGCCTTTTGCATTCAATGCAAAGATGGAGAGGAGCTTCTTCTTTAGTCCTGGTACAAACAAGACATCCTTCATATTAATAGACTTTCCAGAGTCTAACTTGTAGGAGGATTCAACACTACCTTTTATTGGATATTGGTAGTCATCCCAAAGTTTCACCTTGTGGGGTGACTCATGTTTTGATAATTTCACAAATGATTCTTTGATTCCCATCATATGAGTGGAAGCCCCACTATCGATAATCCAATCCTTGCTCCCATGTGTGACAGTTCCAGTGAGGGCAGAAATCGAAACATACTCTTCATCCCTTTAAGAATCTTCACTTTCTTGTTTGACTCTCTTCTTGGAAGGTTCATCATCCTCTACAGCATGAACATGATGTCTTCTCTTGCAGTTTTTCTTCTTTTGAGATCCACCTTTGTTTCTAGGACAGTTTCTAGAGATGTGTCCTTTCTCATCGCATGCAAAGCATCTGATACTAGAAATATCTCTGTTAAATATTCTAAGCTTATCTTTCTGGTGAGAGTGCTTACCTTTGTGATGATGATAGTCCATTCTTCTTTTCTTGGAGTGTACTGTGAGAGCTTGATATTCAGTTCCCATATTTTCTTCTTGAGCTACTATTCGAGCTTCTTCTTGTGAGAATTCCTCCCACAGTCTACTAAAGGCGACTAGTTTTCTTTTGGCACAAATTCCTTGAATGAAAGAGTCTCGTGATCTAGGGAGACCATTCAAGGTGGTCATCACAATTTATACATTCTCCACTTCTTCATCCACTGCTTCAAGTTGTTCTTTGATCTGGGAGACCCTTGTAAATTATGGATAAACACCACGTTACTCTAACCCTATAAACAAAAGTAAAAAAAAACAAAGAGTGAAAGGCATATCACATCGTCAAAAATTATAAAAAAATTAATTAAATGGGCATTTTTACTATGTCATTTTGAAAATTTACCAAAGTGAGCTGCATATTCCGGACCATCAACTTTGTATATTTTCAGATATTTAATTATAATTTGGATCTTCATTTTCGTTGTCTGGTAAAAACTTGATTTCTTAAAACTTTTCCAAGCAAGCATCTATAAGGTTTTTTATTTTTTATTTTAAGATATTTAATTACAATTTGGATATTCATTTTCGTTCATCTATAAAGCAGAGTTAAAATTTTCCCTCATATATTTAATTATAATTTGGTTTTTATTTCAAAATATTTAATTAAAATTTGGATGTTCATTTTCGTTCACTTTATTGATTGTACCCATATTAGCACTAAAACAAAGAAATTCACTTGAGAAAACTTTTAAGAACATGCATATGTAAGATAGAGTTAAAATTGCTTATTAATTTGCATTCACTTTATTGAGAAAACTTTTCAGAGCATGCATAAATTTGCATATTGATTTGCATTCACTTTATTGGTTCAGAATAGTTGAATTAATTAACATTCACTTTAAACATAGGCGAGCCAAAATTGTTTTCAATAATAATAGAAATTTTTTAAAAATGGAAATCTTTGAAAAATAGTATTTAGTTATATAATATAAAATCATGGCTACCCAATTCTATTTAAATAACCATTAAATAAATTTGCATTATACATTTTATATTCATTGTAGGTAAGGTAAAATGTTAGCATATTCATTAATGTAGGTAAGAAAAAATGTTTGCATATTCGTTAATGTAGGTAAGGTAAAAGGTTCAAGATTATATTAGTGGCAAGTACATAAATTTGCAGTGTTTTTGAATAGACATTATTGTTTTTTTAGTTGAAAAAAGCAGTTCCTTGTTATTCTATTGAATCAAAGGTAACCTTGTACATCAGCAGATAACTGTCCATACCCCAATGGGTCTAACAGATCAGTGAAATATATTACAAAGACAGTACAAACAAAAAATATAACAATACCCAAGATGATAAAAATACAATCAGCACATGGGTATCAATACATGTAAAGGTCCTCTCATAAGGGAGCAAAATATACATCAGTCAGAGATATGTCCATAATGAACATAACAGGAGCTGAGACACCTTATCCAAGCAGGTAAGTGACCCTCATAATTCTTGAAACTACTACTCAGCATAACCAGAAATAGTTCGATTAATACCATGACTAATAACTGAAGTAGAATGAGCAAATTCTAAAAAAATTGGATTGAGTTTTCCCCAATAAACTCATCATCATATGATTCTGTAAGCATGAGATGACGAGGAGCCAAACACAACCCCTCCTTGGATAAGATGTCTGCCCTTGTTAGTATGTTCCCTATAGACATGACTGAAATCCACCCAGGTGAATGAGGACATGAGCAATATGGTGTTGTAGAACCAAGCCTCAAGGTTCACCATGTTAAGGGTAGATTCCCCCTTTGCCCAATTTATAATCACCGAGGAGTCGCCAAAGATATGTAGGTAAGGCAACCCAATATCTTTGGCGGCCCGTAATGATGTCTAGAGTGCTAAAAGTTCAGCTCTAGTATTTGTGCTACTTCCACATCCAAGCTTAATAACAAAAAAGTGGTGATCATTTAATGAAATACATATACCCACTCCACCAATGAAGTTTGTTGCAGCTCCATCAAAGAATACCATAGGGAATTTTGAAACAGGAGGGTCACCAATGTCACGAGTTTTATTCCTAGATTTTAGTGGAACCTTATAAGAATTTACCTCTTCCAGGATGATATGTAAGAGATTGGCAATATTAGGCCCTTCAGATCATCAAATAAATTTTGGTTCCTAGCCTTCCAGATATTCCAGATGAGAAAAAAAGGCAGGTACTGATGGGCTCCCCCTTTGAAACCCAGTTTATGAGATTTTCCAAAAGGGTAGGCACAGACCAAAGTAGTTGAACATCAAACAAAACATTGAGATCCTAGATCAACTTCTTTACAAAAGGACAACCAACAAAAATATGTTCTACTGTTTTAGCAGCCCCTTTTGCATAAACAACACCTATTGGGATTGTGCCAACCTTTGTTGCATAGAGTGTCCCAAGTATTGATTTTCATATTACAAGTTAGCCAAATGAAACATTTCAGTTTTAGGGGAATATTTGGGTGCTATATCTTTAACAGGAAATCATTTGCCATGATAGTCCAATCTTTAGAGACAATAAGATCATAAGCTTTTTTGGCTGTCACCGTACCCGACTATTTGTCATACATCCAAAGAAGTGTATCTTCGACAGTTCCAATCCTAATACCACCATGAGTCAAGCCTTTAACATATGAACACCATTGATCAGCCCAATCACCACCCAAGTACAGATCAGATGCAGTGTACCAGTTAGAACCATTAAGACCACAACCATCCAGATTTTGGGCCTGAGCAAGATTTGAGATACCCAGGTCATGAAGGTAATCTCTAAGATCCTCAAACAAAAGATACTGCGAGTTGTGCCCAGCAATAGGGTCCACACCCAACCTAATCTTTAAGTTGTTCCCCACTTTCCATCCCAACTGGCAAGTAATCCACTTAAGTATCCTAATAAAACCATTCCAAAAGTAAGATGTGCCAGTAATTTTGAATTTACGGGCACAAATCTAGTCTTCTAAAGACCTGTTTCTGAAGTATTTATGGACAATTATTCTACTCCAAAGACCAGTACCATTTAGAAACTGCCACATACATTTCAGTCTCAAAGATATTCCAAACCATTCAAGGTTCTTTATATCCCAACCACCATATTCTGTAGGTAAGGAGAGAGACTCCCAAAGTGACCAGAAGAGAATTATGATGATCAGCAGAGGACCCCCATAGGAAGGAGAAAATAGATCTTCTAAGTAAGTTCAGGATAAATTTAGGACATCTAGCCAAAGCAAACCAATAGACATCTAACCTCGTAAGAACAGCTTTAATGAGAATCACTCTGCCTCCAAGAGAGAGTAACCTGTAAGTCTAGCTTTTTATCTTTTTTTCAAATAACTCAATCATCCAACGCCAATAAGAGGTATGATACCCCAATGGTTTCAGGCGGTATCCCAGATACTTAAAGCCCGATGTAAGTGGATCCATTCTGAAAGGGAGCAACTTCGCAATTTTGCTTCTAATATCAACATCCACATTCTGATAGAGAAAAGATGATTTTTCCAGACTGATAGTCATCCCCGAAGCCAAGCAAAATAAGTCCAGTGCATCTTTATAAGCACTGCACTCACCAATAGTGCCAATACCAATTAAAATCACATCATCAACAAATAACAAGTGTGTTATCGTCAGATCAGGAACGAACTAGAATCCCTTTATAAGACCTTTCAGCTATGCATCCATAATAATTCCGTTGAGACTCTCAATAACCAGTATGAATAATAAGGGGGACAAAGGACATCCTTAACGAATTCCTCTAGTAGCAAGAAAAAAGTTCGAGGAGTATCCATTAACAAGAACAACATAGCAGGAGCTAGATACACAGCCCATTATCCAATTTACACCCATCAGGGGGATGCCAATCTCGATAAGCAAGAGTCTAAGAAAAGTCCAGTTTACTCTATCAAAGGCTTTAACCAGGTCAAGTTTTAAAACCATGACACAAGAATTCTTAGTCTTAATAGAGTGTAATAACTCTTGGGTAATGCCTACAGGTTCAGTTATCTACCTATCCTTGAGAAAGCCAGATACTCAATCAATATTTTTTAGATTGTATAGCTGTTAATAGAATTTGAATTATTATTTTAAACTTGTTGAGTTCTAGCTACTTCATCTATATCTTCTAAAATTAATTTTTGAAGGTTAATGATCCCTCCATTGCTCGACAATTTTTTACATTTGCTTCTTCCTTCACCTTGACCATGACACAGAAGATAACAAAGAAATGATGATTGAATTGATTTTTATACAAGATTTTTAAACATGCAACTTGGACAAAATAGTCAAGAAATATAAAATATCCGGAGAAGAGACCATGTATTCAAAAATGAAAATATTATCAAAGACCTTTCCATTATGTGATGAGGAAGTTAAATTAAACAACAGATTGGTTATCAAAGCAGGCACATGAAGGGGATGTGGAGTGCTAATATAGACCAGCATAGATCCAAATCCCAGGCTCTATAAAGCGCCGAGAGGGATCAAATCTTTGGAGGTGTAGACCTCTTCTTAAGTATTGCACTCAACTATCAACTTTAATGTGATTCAGACCAAAAGGCACATTTTTTTATTTAAGGTCCACAAATAATATTTTTATTATTAATATATAATACTATTTATGGATGCATATAATATTTTTTATTTTGTTAGGAAAAAACATTAAAACATCTCCTCCATACATAGTTTTAAAACCATGTGCAAGGCCTTCCTAAAATCATGGGTTGTTTAGGAGGCCTTGCACATGGTATTAAAACCATTTGCAACTACCTCCTAAACCATGTACAACAAAACCATGGGCTATTTAGGAGGCCTTGGACATGGCTTTAAAACCATTTGTAAGGCCCTCCTAAACCATGTACAATAAAACCATGGGTTTTTAAGAGGCCTTGCACATGGTTTTAAAACCATGTGCATGACCAACATTTTTTTTGCGGATAATTCAATTTTTTATTTTTATTATTTTTTATTATTTTGTTAAGTAGAAACATTACAACATCTCCCCTATATTGTGTTGTTTTTCTCATGGACAATTTTTTATGGCAGATAATTAAATTTTTTATTATTTTGTTAGGTAGGAACATTACAACATCTCACCCATATTAGATTGTTTTTGTGGCCGACATTTATTTTGGAAGATAATTAAAAGTTTTGTTTTTTATAGCCAACATCTATGTAACGTTAAGTAACGTTACAAAGTTACATAAAGTTACAAGAACTCCCATATACTGGGCTATAGAGCGCCTCTCGGCGCAATGATATAACTGGAGGATAATGATGTGGAGTGCTGACATAGATAAAGATAGCTAGAGCGCTGATATAGTTTGACATAGTTAGAAAAAGCTGGAGGATAATGTCGAGGGTTTTTAATTGAGTATTGGAGACTTAAATTATTAACATTTATAGGTTTATAAATTTGATCTAGTTGAAAAAGTTCTTTGAAGATGATATTAACGTTTTAAAATGAATCCAAAAAATATTGGAGGTTAATGGTTGTAAGAAGTTATTTTGAATCATATTCACTTATTTTTTTTTTACATGAATCTCATAATATTGGACATTCGGTTGCCACCAGAGGTTGTAATACAGAAAATGTAAATGAAAAAAATACCCTATCTTAATAATATTAAGAAAGGAAAAAATGTTTTAAATAAAATCATGTATAAATGTGGTTATGAACATTTTTTATAATTAAAATGATGAAAATAATTTACATTCTTCGAAACAAATGAGCTTGGAGATGAATTTGTGATAAATTGACAGTCATCACAACACAAATCTGGATTGAAATTTATTAAAAGAAATGGTAATAGACTAAAATAGACTAAATTAAAGGTGGACATTGAAGGTCCTTAATAAATTATAATGATGTAAAAAGTAAGTGCCTGTATCCTATGTCATATCCTACGAGGAGGTCGTCCACTTTGGAAAAAAAACTGGAGTTACAGAATAAAAAATACAATGTAGACATGTACCTGGGCAATAGTCTGATAACATGATGTTGTGTAAGCCTCTTCATATAGTGAATGTGCCCCTTATCGAATGCTTCCGCCGTTGGTTTTGGGTTTTAAATATGGTCCTCAACATGGACTCCAAATTGCTTCAATCTAGTGAAGACTGTTTTATAAATTCCAAGTTTAAATAAAAAAATACTCTAGAGTAATAAAAACTAAAAGCATTGAAAGTAAGCATGGATAACTCTATTGTATTACAAACAATTAAGATCTTTTAAAGACTTACAGATTTCCTTCCAAGTGTCATAGGAGATGGACGACTTTACCATCCAAGTACCTTGCCAAGCAAGCTGTGAAGGGTTGTTACTACCAACCAATAAACCTTAGAGAACAAATAAAGGCTAAAGGTTTGTTTATAAACTTAAGAAAGTAAAAAGTAGCAAATTTTCCATGTCAAGAAACCTGCCAAATTTTAGTTTCAAGGTTGCTAATAAGTTAAAAAGAAAAAAAAACCCACTGAAGAAAAACATAAGGGATACCCTAGATTGTGAAGAAAAATTAAAAAAAAAATACTTGACAACTTGGAATATGTTACCACCTTAAACTAATAGATAAAAAGACGATGGACTCTAATCCTAGCCATTGCCTGGTTCTTAGACAAGGCTTACGATATCTATTGTGCCATTTCAAAATGAATGAAGAAAACACGTATCCCTAATTACAATCTTTGGCATCATAATCAATGTTGAGAGGTCACAAGTAAGCCCCGTAGCCATTGTTTGATTCTTCATGAAATTAAAGAGAGCGTATTTTATGAAAGCAAATTGTAGCTCACAAAATAGACTAACAACAAAATAAAACCAAGGATAATGTTAAGGGTGAATTTTAGCCCACTCCGCTATTTTTCCATGTTTTTCTCCTAAAAAAAATTCGCCATTTTGCATTTTTTGAAGCCCTATTTAGCCCAATTTTGATAGGGTAAATTTTTTTTAGCCAAAAAATCGCCAAATTATTATATAAAAGATATAAAATCCTTGGAAATTAAAATATTTTTTGAAAAATATCGCAAATCATTTTATAGTTGGTGTTTTAAGAATTTTTAATATTCACCAACATTTATACACTTTTAAATAAGTATGGTTTCTTAAAATCATCCCTCAATAAAACCCTTTGAATTAAATGAGGGAAAACATTTACAACAAATATCACACATGGGCTCTTGTAGGTATGTCTTCCCAAACCCTTCACAGTTGTTGTCCATGTTGAGAATAGAACCTCCAATGGGTTGTTATTTGTGAATTTGTTATCATACTTGTACTACTTATACCTCTCTTCCAGAATGTTAGTTTCTAATATTCTCCCACCACAGGAGGCATGCACCTGCCACATTCCATGCTTGCAATGAATGGACTACAACAAGGGTGGTTTGAACAATGCATTGAATGTCGGTCCTGAAAATCTGCACAATGCATTGAATTGTCAAGTGCATCAAAATCAATTTCAGAGAAAAATGAAAAGTTGATTTGCAATAAGAGGTTGCATTCTGGATTCATCGTTAAGCCTCAATGGACCGTTGAAATTTTTTTTTACCAAACTAAGCAAAAACATAAATTTTCACCACAAATTTCAAGTGATGGATTTGATGTCACATTAATGTGTGGAAGAATAGAATGAAGCAACAAAAGCACTACCAGCACTTGATTTCCTACTCATTATT
This sequence comes from Pseudotsuga menziesii, assembly GCA_001517045.1. NCBI lineage: Eukaryota > Viridiplantae > Streptophyta > Pinopsida > Pinales > Pinaceae > Pseudotsuga > Pseudotsuga menziesii. The sequence goes on from LPNX010948918.1 coordinate 138,509, forward strand.
AAGAACATATTAAATAGGAAATAGAAAACAACAATACTATGGGCAAATACCATAGGTGAGTAAATACCGTGGGTTACCTAACTCACTAGCTTAACTACGGGTGAGATTACACTCTTCAATACACCCCCTTAATCTCGACTAGTAGTACATCATCATCAGTGTTTATGCCTAAGTGTTCTCTCTTATATACAAATGCAGATGTTCCCAATGGTTTGGTGAACATGTCAGCTAATTGCTCCTTAGAGACACAAAACAGTAAAGAAATTTGTCCATCATTGACTAACTCGCGAATGAAATGATAGCGACTGTCAATGTGTTTGCTTTTTCTATGAACTACATTGTGTTTAGACAATTGTATTGCAGAGTTATTATCACAGAAAATAGAAGTGGGATCTTTTGCAGTGTGTCCCATATCCTTTAATAGTCTTCTTAGCCAAACTGCATGGCAAGCTGCTGTGGCGGTTGCTACATATTTTGCTTCTGCAGAAGACATGCTCACAATGGGTTGTTTTTGGGATGCCCAAAGATCAAATTTGTACCAAAATGGAAATCATAACCAGATGTGTTTTTCCTATCATCAAGGCTACCTGCAAAGTCACTGTTAGTGTACCCTGTAAGAGTACTTTCTGGTGTATGACTATACCATAGGCCATATCCAAGTGTTCCTGCAACATATCTCAGTATTTTTTTCCAACGTTCGAGTGAAAGTCTTTGGGAGACTCCATAAATTTTGAAATAAGACTGACAACATATATCAAATCAGGTCTAGTTGCAGTCAAATACATTAAACTGCCTACCATTTGTTTATAGAGTGTATTATTTACTGTTGTTTCATCACTATTCTTGGTTAACTCAGTGCCAAGAGCTATAGGGGTTTCTGCTGGTTTACATTTATCCATTCTGAATCTCTGCAAAATATCAGTAGCATACTTATGCTGGCAGATAAAAATACCTTTATCGGTTTGAGTAACTTCCAGGCCAAGGAAGTACATCATCAGTCCTAGATGAATCATTTCAAATTCCTTTTTCATGACTGTCGTGAGATCTTCAAGCATCAAATTACCAATGTAAATCATGTCATCAACATAAGGACATACCATCAATATTTTACCTTGCTTTGTTTTGACATACAGAGTAGGATCATTGCTCCTTCTGTTGAAACCATTGTTGATGAGGTAGGAGTCAATCCTAGTGTACCAAGCTCATGGAGCTTGTTGTGCCGAAAGGCGCTCTACAGCCCAATATGGGGGAGATCTTGTAACATTAGTAACATTTGTAACATGTTAGAAAAAAATAATAGTGATAGTGAATATTATAGGAGAGATCTTATAACATGTAGCGTTAGTAACGTTACATAACTTTATGGTGGAGATCTTGTAACATTATGTAACATTGACGGCCATAAATAATGAAAAAAAATAGAAAATTAAAAATAAAAACAAGGATATAAACAACAAAAAGTATAGCAAACTACATAATTATCAAATAGGTAAGGATTTTAAATTTTAAATTTTAAATTTTATTTCTTGAGCAGAAAGAGACTGGTGAACTGTGTTTAAAAAAATCAAAATACAATACCAGCTTTGAAACTCGCCAGCTCTATTGGAATATATCCTCAACCCCACCTCCCGGGAAACCATAACCCTTCAATCTCCTCCTCCGGCGCAACCTTCCCACTCCGGTGCAACCTTCCCAATTTGTGTGAGTGATTACTTTCATTCTTAAACCAACATCTCAACGGCTAACAGTACATATAATCTGCTTGGATGAACTTGCCAAAATTTATCTTTATTAATCCCCGACACTTTCAATCTGCCATTATAGTGACTACTTATAGCTTTGATTCATCCTTTCGATCTGGAACCAATTGAAGAATGGCACCACCAGGGATACCATAAATATTGAAATCTAACTGTTTCATCGCACCTACGATCTCCTTCTCCTAGTGCATGCCAGCCTCATGCACCCATCTCCACCTTCTCCCTACTGCGACTTCCCTTTCATGTAGTCACCAGAACCACCCAAGAAAGTAAAGTTGGCTCTCTTGTTCTTGGCTGCCGCGGGATTTTCCCCAGTGCAGGAACAAGTCCATAGACATGGAAGGATGATAAAAGAAAGTGAGGATCAAGAAAATGATGGTATGGAACATTTTATGGCAAAGAAGGATGTCAGTTCATCCAAATTAAGTGTCCAACCAATCCAAGTGCCAAATCCCAATAGATATATATGTTTCCCTGGCCATCTTTATGTTTCATTGATCAATTCTGATGTTCAAGATGTCTTGCTCTCTCCCTTTATCGATCTGAATTATCCTTGCAAGAATATGCAGGCCTCTCTAGATTCTGAACTTTCTTCTTCTAGAATGCTCTCTGATATGAATCCAATAGATGAACTTGGGCATGAAGTTTGTAATCTACCATAACAATGTGGTCGAGAGGACTGTTTCCAGTGGGCATGCATTGAGGATTGGCCAACAGAAGCAAGATGCATTTCTAACGAGGGAGAAATACCAACCAATGAAAACAACCATATTATTCCAGTTCCCCAAACAAAACTATGTAGGAATAACAAGCCTGAGAATTGCCAAAACACACTGCAAAAAATCTACGAAGAATACTTGCAGGAATTGTTGCAAGACGATACAGTGGTTATTAATGCAGAAATGGTTTCCGCCACAACAAAGAACAGTGGTGAAGTTAATGTCTTAATGTGATGTTAGACTAGTGGCGAAGTTTGTAGATAACATTTTTTTTCGAAGTTGAGTATTTTTATAAACTTAATGTGATGTTAGACCTGAGATATTTTTTAAGTGAAATATTTTCATAAAAGATTGGACCGCCATATTCTTCTAAGTATTCTCATAAAAGATTGGTTCTGTAATTGATTACAGGGAGTGAATCCTTAAAATTTGTTTGTTTTTTCCTAAATTTCTTTCATGTTTTTGAATTACAGATTATATTTTGCTTTGAGTTTGTAGATTACATTTATTATTTTTTTCAAAAAGTATTTTTATGCCGTAAGGTGTTTTCTCTCCGAAGAAGTTCGGGAAAGCACTGTGGCTTTCGTTGTCTATGCGGCCAACCCTGCTCCTCCGCGTGTCCTGTTGGCGATCCGGTGGTCCTCCGCGTGTGCTCTTCTCGATCTGCTGGTCCTTTGAGTGTTTTAAGGTTCCGCTGCCCTGCTCTGTCCTGCAAGTTTCCGGTCGCTGCCCTGCTATGTCCTAAAAGTTTCATTGTTCATGGGCTTTGTCGTGACTGTTGAGTCTGTTAGAAGTGCCCTTTCGCCTGGAAGTTTCGTTTTTCATTGTTCATGGGATTTGTCGTGAGTGTTGAGTTTGTTAGAACCACACTTGTCCGGCGGTTCAAGAGCGTCGTGGGAAATATTTGGAGAGCCCGTCCTGTGTGAAAGACTAGTGTTTTTTCCTCAATTCGGAATTTATTCTCAGTTTGGAGGTGGTTGAACATCTTGTCATGGCGATCGCCCCTCCCTGCTGCATAAATGGGTTTACATAGAGAAGTTGCGTGGGTTTGCACAAAGAAGTTGCATTCTTTCTAGTTGCAGGAATTCTGATTCAAAGAGCCAAAGAACTACAAAAACACAGGTATGCAATTTCATTTCTAAACCCCTAAATAGCTTAGAATATTTTGTATTGCTCTGCGATAGAAATTCATCCTTGCAAATATTTTTATCGATAATAGAAGATGGGGTATGCAAAGAATATTTGCCTAACAAAACGTAGTGGGCCTACATTTCGTTGTATGATAATCCCAAACACTCTGCTTCAAAACTTTGCATTGTCTCGGGCGAAAATGGCAGAAATCGTTGGTAATTCTCTCTCGTGTATGTATTTTTAAAGAACCTGTGTATGCTTGCTTTGAATACTCAGTAACTTGAATCTGCATTCATAAAATGCGATTATTAATTCGCTCTGTGCGTCATTTTCATTGTTAAGTTGGGAAGTGAAGTGGTGTATCATATAAGGTTTCAAAATCTCCACACTATATGAATAGTGTGCAGGCTCCTTAGCCCGGGCCAGCTCTATGGTGTAGTTGGACTTTAATACTGTATTCAAATCTTGGCTGTAGGAATGGGTTATACTGTAGGCTAAACCTTGTGGAACTGTCTGGGGATGCAGTGAAGTAGCTGAAGTCTGTCTATAGTGACTCTTGTCGGAACAGTAACTCTATCTACCCCTACCTTGTCTTCTCTCCTCTAATCTAAAGACGTAGGTTTGGCGATAATCCCAGCACCTTGGAATACTCGCCCTAGAACCATTGTAGCTATCTATCTTTGGTTTATTCCCTTAATCAATTTATTGGTTGGCTCTTTGGGGAATCCAAATTCTGTTCCAGCTCCTCGACCTCACTCAATTGGACACTCTGCTTCCTCCTAAACTTGATGGCCTATGCTCCTTAAATGTTGAATCAACGTAAGTAACAGTAGCATGTATTGTCTAACGGATCTGTGGAACTGGACTTGGTGGACTAGAAGTGATAGGCTCCTTCTTGCCAAAAGGGTAAAGGCATCTGTTTCCTTTTGGACATGTTTAGGCGGCCAGTATCTGTGGTACTTGGTGAGGCTGAAAATTACAGGTTCCTAGCTAAAGGCTTTGAATATGTGAGTAAGTTGAATCTGCATTAAAATGAGATCGAGGTATTCATGAGACAACTCAAAATATTTATTGATGGGACAACTAATGTTGCCTTTTGGCCTTCTCACATAATACTGGGGCTTTTAATTATAAGCAGAACAAAGTTTAAATATTCCTAGGCTTTTTCTAGGATAATAAGCAAAACAGAATTTTAAGTGTTTTAAGACTTTTGATATTCATTTTTGTCTACAGAATCAAAAGAAACCTGAATGCCCATGTTTGAACTACTTAGGACTCTTTTGAATGTAACTAACGATTTGTAAAGATGAAGAGTAGTGCTTGCTTTTGAAGCAGTGCCAAAGGAATAAATATTTTAAACCTGTTGTTGTAAACAATTTGCGTCAAGAATAAACTTGGGCCTCTTTTACAAAAGTTAAATATTTCCGAATAGTTGTATTAATGTTTGGAAACTCATTGATAGCTACCAAAGAGGTGTTATAAAGGGTATTTAATGTTTGAAAATTTGACTACAGCTACTGGAAGTGATTCTCATTTCTTACAGCTTCACCTAATTGTACTTTTTTAGGATTGCGGTTTAAGGTATTATGAGAAGTTCAAAAGAGGATTGAGATCCTATTACCTATTAGGCTATTTGGGACATAGGTCAAGTTGTAGTGCTTTATTTTTGTTCTTGTATCAGTAGCGTTTACATTGGGTGAAAGTGGAATTATTCAATGGATACACTATGGAAGTGAATACAAAACCGATAGGCTCCTTCCTGCCAAAAGGGTAAAGGAATATGTTTCCTTTTGGAACTGTTTATGTGGCCAGTATCTGTGGTACTTGGTGAGGCTGAAAGTTACAGCTTCCTAGCTAAACGCTTTGAATATCTGAGTAACTTGAATCTGCATTAAAATGAGCTCGAGGTATTCATGAGACAGCTCAAAATATTTATGGATGGGAGAACTAATGTTGCCTTCTAGCCTTCTCACATAATACAGGGGCTTTTAATTATAAGTAGAACAAAGTTTAAATATTCCTAGGCTTTTTCTAGGATAATAAGCAAAACAAAATTTTAAGTGTTTTAAGACTTTTGATATTCATTTTTGTTTGCAGAATATAAAGAAACCTGAATGCCCATGTTTGAACTGTTTAGGACTCTTTAGAATGTAACTAACGATTTGTAAAGATGAAGAGTAGTGCTTTCTTTTGAAATAGTGCCAAAGGAATAAATATTTTAAACCTGTTGTTGTAAACAATTTGCATCAAGAATAAACTTGGGCCTCTTTTACAAAAGTTAAAGATTTCCTAATAGTTGTATTATTGTTTGGAAACTCATTGATAGCTACCAAAGAGGTGTTATAAAGGGTATTTAATGTTTGAAAATTTGACTACAGCTGCTGGAAGTGATTCTCATTTCTTACAGCTTCACCTGATTGTACTTTTTTAGGATTGTGGTTTAAGGTATTATGAGAAGTTCAAAAGAGGGTTGAGATCCTGTTACCTATTAGGCTATTTGGGACATAGGTCAAGTTGTAGTGCTTTATTTTTGTTCTTGTATCAGTAGCGTTTACATAGGGTGAAAGTGAAATTATTCAATGGATACACTATGGAAGTGAATACAAAAAAATGGAATGAGAAGGATCTATAGGCTTTGGAAGATAAGAATCTTAGTGTTTAGGGTGTTCGATGTAACCTTCTTGTGGGGGATTGCCATGGTGCTATTTTTTTTAGTCTGTTTGCAATTGCTGTGAGTTTTTACGTGATTGCTCATGCATTGTTCTCCTTTGGCACACGTAGCGGATACACTATGGTACACTCAGCAAATCCATTGTAGCATTAAGCTGTTAGGATAGTTATGATGAGGGTGCATGAGAGTAGTTTTGTAGACAGCAGCGTGGTAGAGGTGTGTGCATGCTATGAATGTGCACATGAATGTGCCAGTCTGCAAAATAATTCCAGTTTTAGCCTTTCTTATTTTTAGAATTTGCTTTTCTAAATTTAGTTTAGCTTTTCTTGAATTAGAGTAGGCACATGAGTATCAACTATTGATATATATTGTATCATTGTTGGCAAATTGTGTGTAATGTTTGTTTTATAAAATTTGGGTTGCTTTCAATAACATGTAGTTTAGTGATATGGTTTTCAAATACGCAGGCCATAGTTATATGGCAAGGTTTGAATTTTTCAATTTGGATTTCATAGAAACTATATCCTATTGTGTAGGGCTGAAAATTTGCAAACTGTGTGGTTAATTTTCTATTTCATAAAGTTTTTGGGTAGTGGCTTGTTTTCCATGGTCTATCTATATACTAGCAATTTTGTAAGTTGTTGCTAAAGTGTTATTGGCAGTATCTATTTTCAGGGTGACCTTGTTTCCATTGATGCTTGATCTTGATATTCACATCTACAATGCGTTTTCTTTGAAGAATTTTTCGTTTTGAAATTAAACAGGTAAAGAAAAATGTTGGTTTATGTTTTTTCTATTGTTTGCAAATTGCGTGTAATGTTTGTTTTATAAAATTTGGGTTGCTTTCAATAACATGTAGTTTAGTGATATGGTTTTCAAATAAGCAGGCCATAGTTATATGGCAGGGCTTGAATTTTTCAATTTGGATTTCATAGAAACTATATCCTTTTTGGTAGGGCTGAAAATTTGCAAACCGTGTGGTTAATTTTCTATTTCATAAAGTTGTGCTACTTTCCAATGCTAGTTACTGTTCAGCCCTTTACTTTTATCATTTGTTTACATAACTTCTACTTATTGTTGAACAGCACTGAGCATTCTGCTCAAATATTCAACTTCCTCGAGTTATACTATCTTCATGATCGTAATGCAATTGGAGTATGTGATAAATGAACTTAACATAATAAACTTCACCTTTTTAAACATGTTTTTTCCCCTGCATTTCTGCCAAATTAGCTCATACCAAGGCAACTGTCAGCGGCACTTTAAGACACTGTTCCTTCCGTCGTCTATTCGGCCAAACCTGCTCCTCCGCGTGTCCTCTTCGTGATCCATTGGTCCTTCGCATGTCCTCTTCATGGTCCGCTGGTCCTCCGCGTGTTTTAAAGTTCCCCTGCCCTGCTTTGTCCTGCAAGTTTCATTGTTCATGGGATTTTCCGTGACTGTTGATTCTGTCAGAACCACCCATTTCACTTGCAAGTTTCATTGTTCATGGGATTTGTCATGAGTGTTGATTTTTTCAAAACGGCACTTGTCTGGCGGTTCTTGAGCGCCATGGGCGATATTTGTAGAGCTCGTCCTGTGAAAGACAAGTGTTTTTTCCTTGGTTTTGCATTTCTTCTTGGTTTGGAGGTGGTTGAACATCTTGTCATGGAGACCGCCCCTCTAATCTACAATTGCCAAAACCTGGAACTACTTCTCCCATGAAATGTATAACAGGCCTTTGCAGGTGACAAAATGAGCTATGAAGAAGTTAAGAACCGAGAACAGAGAGTTGGGAATCGGGCTGCTTAATATAACAAAATTTGAACTCCTTGCCTGAAAAATCTCATGTTGTTTGATCGAAGAGGGAACAAGAAAATGATGGATTTAGCGGGGAAAGGACTGTAGTGTCCATTGAAGAAAACTTACTCTCCAAGTCCAACCAATGGGGGTACAAGTTCTGATGGTTGTCTTCTATGTTGTCTGCTAGCTTTCTTGGGCCAGAATATTTTGCTTATTTACAGGTCAAATCTGACTACAAAAATTCTCTTAAATTTGCTACTCCACTAGCAAGTTTTGACACACAACTAGTCACAGTATTTGAATCTATTCCTGCAGCCTTCTTCACATTATGCAGCTCATCGCTCAACCCTACAACAGCTGCAATACAAATCACATATAATCATCTTCTTTATTAACAGAAGATTCATCTTTACCATCTATTCCATAAGATGTAGGAACTGAGCTTGAGGCAGATTGATCTGTAGCTTCTGCAATATGTTTTCCTTCTGATCTTATAATCTCCTGAACAACAAAGTTCACTAAAGTTGTCTTTCCATCTGTCCCTTTAACATCTGCTAGCTTGAGAAGTGTGTTAAGATTGAAAGCTTGTGCACCATTGTGGTAAGTACCAAAATTCATCCAGTTACCAGTTTTTAGGACAGCTTCCAATAATTTCAAGAACAAAAGCCTTCCTCTTAGTTCTGTGCATGCAGCCTGTAACAGCAAATAACTATAATTAAATTTAAAAATTGAATGAACCCTAACTGTAATTTCAAGAGACAACATAGTTTATGGAAGTAGCACATTAATGTGTAAAAGAGTCCATTTAACTTCTTCCACAAATCATGCTTGTATACTATTACTACTGTTTAGCTTTTTCTAGCATGTGTCCTATGCTGAGATAATCTAGATTTTTTACATGTATCATCAGGTCCCGAAAGGTCTTTTTGCCTTAGGATTGCTTAAGTGAGGTTATCACTTTAGAGTGTGAACAGAGTCACACTGAATACACCTAATCTAGCACTTGGGCTTGCAACAAAATATCAGATAATGGATAGCTACATTACCTACCAAAGGGAAGATACACTATTAAAATGACTTATCATGTAATAAGCTCACTTTGTTGCATTAAAAAACCAGAGTACCGAGGCAGAAAACAAGGTAAACTGACCTCCAATATTGTGAAGGATTTCTTGATAAAATTGATTTCCTCTTCAAATGTTGCCCTAAATAGCATTGCATCAAAAATATTAGTAAGCCAGTTGATACCCAATTGTCTTGCCATTCAAGCAGGGAGTCAACATGAGAAGCTGGAAAAGAATAATAAATTTTGATATATTGCACCTTCCAATTGCACAATTCTATTATTAGAATGATAGTGAAGAAGCTTACCTTCTAGCAATGCATCACAAACTTCCTCTTTCGTCACATCCAAAGCCCTTAAGAGTATGGAAATATTTTGAGATTTTCTGCGATCAAGTATTTGTGCATTGTTTCTAGATTGGGAAGCAGGCACTGAAAAGTTTGTCGCTTCATTTTTCACTTTTTGGTTGGGATCATAACGAAAAAGAGACTTGATCATTTTTCATCCAACTTGCCAATTGTATCAATTGGTTATAAACTTATGAAATGACAAGCAAAGAAATAATGCAGGTTGCTAAAGTTTAAAACAATGAAAACAAATTTTGGTGACAGTTTTTAGAAATGACAATTGATTTCTCTACCCTGTATTTTTATATTTTTATTCCATAGTCTCGCGGAAGGGGCTTCTAGGTTTCTTTCAACAGGATTAATTATAGAAGATGTAGGCTGCTGCTGAGGATGAAATTAAAAGTCTCGGAACTAATGGATTTTCTCACTAAAAAAAACTTTACAATCTATGAGACAAGCAATAGTTAGAGTTGATAGAATGTCAAAAGAAATGGAGTAGTTTGTGTATCACTTAGGAAATAAATCTCTAGCTGCTAAATAATACTCCCCATTTTGTATATCAGCTAAAAACTTTCCTACACTATAGGAGGTTCCATTTCTAAAGGAAAAATTATCTTTATCTCTAATCTCTGTCATTTCCTCGTTTGCAATAATATTGTCAAGGCTTTCCTATTTATTATGGTTTTGCTGTAGATTTCAATTTATTCTAGCTTTTGAAGTAGTAGAGGCTAGGAATTAAAGGCACATTTTTCTCTAACAATTTTTTACAAAAGGAAGCATTTACTTAAAATGAATGCATGCATAACTTGTTTTGACATTTTGACCGCTACCACTTGTTGTTGGCACTACTTTCATATAAATTATTTGGAGCTTGGAGCTTTATGTAACAATTAATAATGTTGGTTTTCATGGAAAAACTATCATGTCTGTTATTGTTCTTAAAATATAATATATTCAAAGTTTCTTTTTAAAAATGTTGGATCCTTTGACTTCTATGGGCAGTGGTAAATGGAATATGTTGAACCTTTCATTTAATCTTTGTTACCTAGTATCTTGGATCCTTTTATTTATAGTTGGTTTTGGTTGTTCCTACATACATAGTAAACATTACTAACTGACCCTACCAACTCCTCTTAACCTCTATTCTGTATTCCTAACCTTGTCCCATTGCTATCAACTTTTATTTATTCTTCATCCATTGCATCGTCGCTTCTCCCTCTTTACCTATCCACTATAATGAATAAGAATTCCATTATCCTCTCCTACTCTTTTCAGCACATAAACGTTGTATATAATGTACATATATTGTGATAGGAATTTGATGTAAACTTACAAGGTCATTTGGATAAATAATTGAAACATTATATATATATTTTTAGTATACATTTTGTATATATTGCTAACCATAGTGCTATTAAACTTTTAGAAGATTATGATCAACTCAAGTGGTCCAAGAATAGTGGAACAAGGGTGTACACTATCAAGTTGGGTTATGCTGCAAGCATTGAAGAATGCCTTCTTTCATATAGAGTCTATTTGGGGAGAGTGGTATACAAATCAACATTTCCTTTAAAAATAAAGATTATTTTATGGTTATAAATAGCCAAGAAGCTGCTAACCTAGGATAATAGACATAAAAGAAACTAGACATGCTAAGAGTTGCATACTTTGTAGGCATGATTTAGATATTGTAGATCACTTGTTCATGGCCTTTTATTTTGAGTTATCTGTTTGGAAGGAGGTAGCTCTTGTATAAGTAGGATGAGATAACAGCAATTTGGTGAATAGTCTCTTTGCACACAAAATGACAAAGAGCAATAAAATGGGGTATGGCAATGGCTATAATATACATCTTCCAGCAATGAACAGAAAGATCACCCCGGTGGGATAGATAGACATTTGAATATCCTATAATTATATTCCATCCTTAATATGTACACAAACCAATGAATGCTTAATGAGTTCTATAAACTAAGTCACCACCATCTCTGGTAGATATAGGCACAAATCCAATCATTTTGAGCTGCGAAATTTATCACTATATAAGACATTGTGTCCCAGCGCCTAGTTCAACTGCACAAACTTGACTAGTGCAATACAAGACTTTGGCTCTCCACAAAGTTCATTTCTACCACACTTTGCTAAATAGATCTCCACAAAGTTCATTTATACCACACTTCCACGCTTGGACGGCTGGAAATCTCCGACTTTACAGCTATCAGATAGATCCCCCAAAGTATTTGCATTTGTGGAATTCTTTTGCATTCTGAAGGTGCTCTTAGACACGAATGTAACGAAAAAATATGTGGCACTTCTTTACAAAGAAGAGCCTTCTTTTCAATAGACATATTTGAAAGTTTGTTGAAGGGTAAATTTGCTATGGAATTATTATGCAAATTTGAAGTAGTTATCGTGGATTGTTTTCACACATTCCACTCTTCGCAATCCAGTGGTTCTCCACATGTCCTCTTTGCGATCCGGTGGTCCTGGCACTTAACCCCCATCCCCGCGTGTTTTCTCCATGGTCCGCTGGCCCTCCGCATGATTTCAAGTTATCGAGGATTGTTTTGCAATTTTTCTGCATTCTGGAGGTGCTCTTAAACAAGAATGTAACGAAAAAAAATTGGCGCTTCTTTGCAAAGAAGGTCCTTCTCTTCAATAGACATATTTGAAAGTTTGTTAAAGGGCAAATTTGCTATGGAGTTATTATTCAAATTTGAAGTAGTTGTTGAGGAATGTTTTGGCACATTTCACAAAGAAAATAACTTTGCTTATGCACGAAATTAAAAACATTTATTGTTATTTTATGGAATCAAATAACTTTTATTATATTATGGTTATAAATAGCCAACAAGCTCTTAACCTAGGATAATAGACGCAACAACACCAAATTAGAGCTTCTGGCTCTTTCGGCACTGCTTTCGGTTGCCATTCATTTGGGGATCCCTCTCTTACCAATATTTGGGGATTCATAGGTTGTCATCTCATGGGTGAACAAAACTACTTCATTGAACACCCCACTTCTGAGTCATTGGTGTGATGACATTCTTTCTATGCTGCATCATGTGCCTTTAGTGACCATCAATCATATCTATCACGAGCATATCTAGCAGGCTGACAGATTCTCCATACAGGCTCTTTCGTTGGCCCCAGGGCATGGGTAATTTCCTGGATCTTTAGATTGTATGATCATTGATCATGGAATATTTCAGTTAGTTTGGCTTGTGCCAGGATTTGCCCTTTCACTCTCTTTATGAGGCACAAGCATTCAGTTTGAATGAATGGTTCTTTTGCTGTCATGGATGTGCCTATCAGCCTTCTTGTTATGCTCCTGATTCATATGTTTCTTGGTCTCTCACGAATTGTTTCAAATAGATTTTCAAACCTGGGGCTTGTCTTGTGGGTTTTCCTTTCTTTGTTTCCCTACATTTCCTGCAAGTTTGGTTCTTCATTTTCGGTGATCCAAGACCACCTTATAATATGATGTTCTGTTCGAAGAAAAGATTGAATATATAAAATACAACAAATTATTCAGGGGTTTTGAATTATTCTAAGGTATACGAGAATGGTGTTTTAGTGGTCCGGCCAGCTACGGTGCCCAATTCTTTTAATGGCAGTTTTGTGGAAATTGATGAATGGCTTGTAGAGGGTGGAAATTCTGATAGAAATGAAATTGTGTACCTATGTTTTTTTAGTTCTTTGGTTCTTTGAATCAGAATTCCTGCAACTAGAAACAATGCAACTTCTCTTTGAAAACCCACGCAAACTAAATTTGACCAGTAAACACCATTTATGCAACATGGAGGGGCAACTGCCATGACAAGATGTTCACCAACCTCCAAACCGAGAATAAATGAAAAAATGAGAAAAAAACACTGGTCTTTTACAGGACGGGCTCTCCAAATATCGCCCGCAGCACTATAGAACCACCGGACAAGTGCGGTTCTGACAAACTCAACACTCATGACAAAGCCCGTGGAAAATAAACTTGCAGGAGGAATGGGCGGTTCTCACAAGCTCAACAGTCATGGCAAAGCCCATGAAAATGAAACTTGCAGGACAGAGCAGGGAAATGCCCGGAAACCTTGACCTCAGCCTGAAAAACACACGAAGGACCAGCGGAGCTTTAAAAAACACTAAGGACCAGCGGATCGCGAAGAGGACATGCAGAGGACCACCGGATCGAGGAGGACACATGGATGAGTAGGGTTGGCCAAATAGATGATAAAGGGAACATTGTTTTCAGTTGCAATTCATTTGGGGATCCCTCTCACTACTACATTTCGATCCAAAATCCAACGAAAAAATATGATGGCGCATGGATTTCTCTTTTTAAACTTACCAAAAACCACAAGGATACATTTTTTTTTTGTAAATGTGGCCACAAGCATCGGTGAAGCGACGACTATTCTCATAACCGTCGATTAAGCGATGGCGCGTTAGTAACCATCGCTTAAGTGACAGAGCCTTTAATTGGTCAATTATTTAACATGGAAAGCATCGTCGCATATCCGACGCGTCGGCTCATTTCCTACACACACTCATATAAATAGATGTAGGCCTAGGTTCATTATCTCACACACTCTCTCTCGCACTTATCTCTTGGACAAGAAATGTGAAATTCCTAAGGGTTTGTTTTTTGGCCTTGTGCTTTTGTGGGGATCATCCCACTTGGTCTTGGATTTTGGTCTTGGATTTTGGTCTTGCTCTTTGGTGACTTCTCTCTTGAAGTATCTCTTGGTTAATAATTTCTTGGTTTAGGGTTTGGTTTTTGGCCTTGTGCCTTTGTGGGGATCTTCCCACTTGGTCTTGGATTTTGGTCTTGCTCTTTAGTGACTTCTCTCTTGAAGTATCTCTTAGTTAATTTCTTGGTTTAGGGTTTGGTTTTTGGCCTTGTGCTTTTGTGGGGATCTTCCCACTTGGTCTTGGATTTTGGTCTTTTTCTTTGGTGACTTCTCTCTTGAAGTATCTCTTGGTTAATTTCTAATTGGTCTATTCTTGTTAAATCTTTCTTGGAGAAACTTTGTTCTCTTGTGTTAGGGTTTTATACCCTCACTTAGGGTTTTCTCTTGTGGATTTGGCTTTGACTCTTGTGGAAAAGAAGATTCATCATATACTTGGTTTTGTCTTGAGTTAGGGTTTACCCTCACTTAGGGTTTGCTCTTATGGATTTGGCTTTGACTCTTGTGGAAAAGAAGATTCATCATATACTTGGTTTTGTCTTGAGTTAGGGTTTACCCTCACTTATAAGGTTTTGCTCTTGTGGATTTGGATTTGACTATTGTGGAAAAGAAGATTCATGATATACTTGGTTTTGTCTTGAGTTAGGGTTTACCCTCACTTAGGGTTTTCTCTTGTGGATTTGGCTTTGACTCTTGTGGAAAAGAAAATTTATTATATACTTGTTTTTGTCTTAACTAGTTAGGGTTTACCCTCACTTAGGGTTTTCTCTTGTGGATTTGGCTTTGACTCTTGTGGAAAAGAAAATTTATTATATACTTGTTTTTGTCTTAACTAGTTAGGGTTTACCCTCATTTAGGGTTTTCTCTTGTGGATTTGTCTTTGACTCTTGTGGAAAAGAAGATTCATCATGATATACTTGGTTTTGTCTTGAGTTAGGCTGGTTTTCCCTCACTAATTAGGGTTTCCTAGGGATTTGGATTTGACTGTTGTGGAAAAGAAGATTCATCATATACTTGGTTTTGTCTTGAGTTAGGGTTTACCCTCACTTAGTGTTTTCTCTTGTGGATTTGGCTTTAACTCTTGTGGAAAAGAAGATTCATCATATACTTGGTCTTGTCTTGAGTACTTAGGGTTTACTCATGTGGATTTGGTTTTAACAATTGTGGAAAAGAAGACTCATCATATACTTGGTCTTGTCTTGAGTACTTAGGGTTTACTCATGTGGATTTGGTTTTAACAATTGTGGAAAAGAAGACTCATCATATACTTGGTCTTCTCTTGAGTTAGGTTTTACTCGTGTGGATTTGGTTTTAACCATTGCGGAAAAGAAGACTCATTATATACTTGGTCTTGTACTCTTGAGTTAGGGTTGACTCATGTGGATTTGGTTCTAACCCTTGTCGAAAAGAAGACTCATCATATACTTGGGTTTACTCATACTTTGTTCTTAGGGTTTGAGTAATAAAATGCCACGTAACAATAATGTTAGAGGTCATCAAGATCCAGAACAAAATCGACAATTGCTTGCTAGGTTGTGGGATGGAGTGGAAAGAAGGGGTGATGGAAAATGTTATTGTCCTTACAGTCGATGTAGGGGCTTTAATAAGAGAATGTTACTGATTGCAACAGCTAAAAAACATTGTAGGGAACATGGACATGTTGAGGGGGGGCATGAATATCATCCATTGGTAAGTCAATATAATTCATGATTATATATCATGCGGTCTTTATATTGAGAGTTTTTGTAATTGTATATTGTATCATTTTTATTTTTGTTACTTAATTGACATGACTAACGTTATTTGTTTGATGTTTTAATTGTAATTATAAAGCAAGGGCCTCCTAGGGATGTTCCAAACATGGAGAATGTGGTAATTGCGGAACAGCTAGCGCAGGAGGAACATCAATATGCAGGTCCTGCGAATACTGATCATGATCAAGTTAATGATGATATGTAATTAGACGATGATCATGATGATAACATAATTGAGGATGATGGTGCAAATACATTAATCAATGATGCATTTAATGTTAAAATGGACGATGATCAACATCATGCGCTGCCAATTGATGACTTTGAAGATCTTCATGATTTACCTACACTTGAGAAGGCAAACGAACCACTTTTTGAAGGCTCCCGCATAAGTGTTCTCTCTGCTGTGTTTCTGATAATGAACTTGAAGGTTATGAATCGTTTTTAAAACACAGGCATCACACTGGTGTTAAGGTACATATGTGATTATATGTTTCATCGATCACATATATATGATTTGATTTATGTTGCTATAATATTTGTGTTGGTATACGTACTTCATCATAAAAATAATAAGGATGTATTTGTTGTCGTTAATATTATGCTCTTCAAATATTTATATTAACCATTTTTTTTAAATTTGTTGTAACAGCTTGATAGGTGAATATTTGTTTCCTCCATCAAATAAATTACCTCGCACATTCCGAGATTTAACTTCCATCATGAAATATGTTGGAATGGAGTATCAAGCAATTGATGCATGTCCTAATGATCATATTTTATATTATAATCAGTATGAGTTTGCAACATAATGCCCTATATGTCATAGCAGTAGATACCGAACAGATCAAGTAACCAAAAAGGTGTCTCGTAAGGTTCTTCATTATATTTCCATTATTCCACACTTGCAACAACTGTTTAGGTGCAAAAACATAGCACAATTTATGGATTACCATGCATGGAATAGAAGTGGAGATGATATTCTTCGAATGCCCGCAGATGGTTCTGCATTTACAGACATGGAGGAAAAATGGCCACACTTTAAAGAAGAACCTCGTAATGCTAGAATTTCTTTGGCTGCGAATGGTGTCAATCCATTTGCAGAGATGAGATCTAATTGCTCGGTCTGGCCTGTTTTTGTTATCAACAATAGCATTCCTCCATGGATGTCAATAAAGAGGGAGCATATAATGTTGGCAATGATTCTTCCAGGTATAATTTGTACTTTAGAACAATGTTTTTTTAATGCATTAGTATTTAATTTGTCATGAAGATCAATATTGTTTCATATTCATGTCATATATATATTTCATTTACTTATATGTATTGTATTTGTTGTTTTCTTTTAGGTAAGTACCTAGTTAAAGATATGAATGTATATATCGAACCTCTTGTTGATGAACTACTTAAGATATGGAATGGTGTCACTATGTATGATGTCTCTAGACCAGTAGGGCAAAGGGAATTTCAATTACATGCAATGCTTGCCTAGACAATTCACGATGCTCCAAGGCTAACACATTTTTGTGGTCTTCAAACAAAGGGAAAATTTGCATGTCCAATTTGTGGTCCCAAGATGAAATCTCGTCATTCAAAGAGTTTGTCAAAGGAAGTGTTTGATGAGTATAGGCACTTCCTCTCTAAGAATCATAGGTATCGAACTATCGAAAAACATATTTTTAATGGGAAAGAGGAGACCGCATTAAAACCACAAAGAATGACACCTCACATATGGAAGTTGCAATATAATAGAAATCGTCAAGGTATGATTCAATTTGTTTATCCTATATATTCATATTGATCATCTCTTATATGTACTTTTTAATGTTTTATTTTGGAATATATTAATTTTTTTTACTGTAATATATGACATTTTAATCTCTTTAACTTATATATTGATTACTGATGGTCTGCATGAACATCATGAAGGTGTAAATGGG
>LPNX010948930.1:15914-45921 GCA_001517045.1 Pseudotsuga menziesii
TGGTCGTACCCTAATTTAAACCCTAACATAAAGTGGATGAATAATTTTATTAACCTAATAAAAAAAAAATTAAAAATAATATTTTATTAATACTTTTAATTCTAAATTATAAATATATTTCTTAACAATTTAAAATCAATTAAGTTTGAAACAATTTACACTATTTTTAGCCTTACCTTATGCCCTATTTCATTAACCCTAACCCTAAACCTCTTAAAAAATTAAATAAAGATTTTTCGATTATTAAACAAGTAATTTAACCTAATTTAAAAAAAAAAAAATTATAATCTTTTATTGATTAATTTCCCTCCCTTAAACCTAGGACTAGTCGGCCAATTTAATTATAAAAAAAAACACCAACCGGTATTTAAATCCAAAGCTGCAGCTTTACCAATCGACTACTTGTCCTGATGATGTTTCCAGATTCGGAATCGAAACGTCGACCTAAAAATGTCTACTGCGGATTGTCCGGAATAACCCTACAACAATTTCTAGTAACGTTAAATATCCCATCAATCATTATGTGTCTAACCATCGTTTGTCAGAATCAAATCAGTCATTTGTAAATTAGTTATCTACTGTATCTATTCCTAACAATGTGCAGGAAGCCTTTGCTGACCCAAGGTGGAAAGCCGCTCTGAATGAGTTGAAATCCTTGCAGGAGAATAAAACCTGGGAACTTGTTGACCGTTCATCAGGAAAGAAACCAGTCGAATGTCGGTGTGTTTATACTGTGAAGTACAAAGAAGATGGTGCAATTGAACACTTTAAGGCGAGACTGGTGGAAAAAGGATACACCCAAACTTATGGGATTGATTATACAGAGACATTTCCACTTGTAGCTAAAATCAATACAGTACGAGTCTTGTTATCTCTTGCTGCAAACTTGGGTTGGCCATTACAATAGTTTGATGTGAAGAATTCCTTTCTACATGGCAAGCTGTCCGAAGAAGTTTACGTGGAACTCCCACCAGGATGCATGATACCAGAAACACATAGTCGTAAGGTGTGCAAATTAAGTAAGTCACTGTATGGGTTGAAATAGTCTTCGAGAGCATGGTTTGGAAGGTTCACAGAATCTACAAAAGATTTTGGTTACCATCATACCAACTCAGACCACACTTTATTCTTGAAGAAACAACAGGGTAAGATAACTGCACTTATTGAATATGTGGATGACATGGTGGTAACAAGAAATGATCCCAAAGAAAGGAAGGCTCTACAGGATTACTTATCCAGAGAATTCAAAATGAAAGACCTCGACCCCTTGAAATATTTCCTTGGGATCGAAGTGTCTCGATCTGATAAAGGGATTTTTCTATCTCGAAGGAGATATGACTTAGGCTTGTTACAGGAAACTGGTATGTCAGCATGTCAACTCATTGATACACCAGCGTAAGAAGGATTGAAGTTATGTGTTGAGTCTGATCAGGTACCAGTTGATAAAGAGAGATACCAGATACTCATAGGAAGATTGATGTACTTAGCACACACAAGGCCAGACCTTGCCTATGCCTTGAGTATTGTTAGCCAATTTATGCATAATCCTGCCAAGCAACACATGAATGCAATTATGCACATTTTGAGGTATCTGAAATCTGCTCCTAGAAAAGGAATTTTATTCACTAAAAGTGAACATTGTCAAAGCGTCTGTTAACACCTCTAACTTGAAGTGTATTGAAGGAAACATGGTGGAGAAAAATGAGGGTTACATGAACTTTGGTTAAAGAATAACAATGTGAATATATGATAAAAGGGCACATAAAAGATAAAACTATTTCATAATCCGATGGTATAGAACAAAAGAGGTGAAAATCAATGGTTTAGAACAGATCCGCTCTGTGGAGATGCATGGGAGATAAGGATAGGCGAAGATAATTAACAAAGCATGAGGATCAATGGTTGTGGGACCAAGTCAGTAAAATCTACGGTTGATAAGCAGTCTACTCCATAAAGATGCACGTTGTTAAAAACAAAAATTCCCAGTGGAATGTGTACGTGCAAGTTAATCCAACGGCTTAAACATAAAGTGAGTATTCATCAACGGTTGTCATCAGCTCGAGAGGATAAAGTTGCATGGCAGTTGAAGTTGAAAGGCGGTAGCAGAATAAAATCCATGATATACATGGCGCCTCACAGTACATTCCATGGAGAAAAATGGTTTAAGGAAGAGTGCTAAAGGGAGCCTTAGGAATAGACCTTTATATAAGGTGAAGTTGACTTATTTTTGAAAAATCATTTTTTATTTTGCATGTTGCGATGAGTGAAAGGGACATCCCACCATCCTTTTGCAGTCAACTTCACATACATACAGTTACAGTCACAGGTAAGCTTCGAACACTTGAGCTTTGTTTACAGAATTATCGTCGTTTTTCTATTATGGAGAAAGAGAAAGGGTTAGAAGGTCTTAACCGTGTCCTAGATGAAAGAGAGGAATTCATGGTTGATAGAGACAAAGGTGTATATGACCCGTTTCTATCGATTGGAAATGTATGAGTTACTAAGGAAATATTGTGGTAGTATAATTTACAGGGAAATGACATTTTGAATTCCTGCAAGTCATTTCTGTATTATTTGACCATTGAGCAGAGCTTACCTTTTCCTGAATTCATTGAATGGTGTGCAAGTAATTACTCACCTTCTGAGAGAGTCATTATGAGTCATTCCACATCCAAGATATTGTGTAGGATTGATGCAAAAGCTATTCGTGGATTCCTTAATTTGCATGATAATTACCCTGACAGTGGTGAGTCTGTGAATGAGTCTATTTTAATCGAAGTATACAAAGGTTGTAAAACTGCAATTTGATGTGAATTTTTGTCTATTATTCTTAATGAAGGTCAGTCATTAGAGGGTCTCTTTTTCCATACCGTATTCACATTTTCAAAGAGGAGGTCCAATTGGTTGTATCTTTGGTCTGCCAAATTTTAGGTCTAGATAATGAAATTCATGTCAATGAGGTTTTCTTGGGTTTCTTATTGAAAATGAGTTCAGTTAATCTTGAGTTTGAGTCCCATCGAGTCCATATCTTCAGTTTGGATGAATATTTAGCAGAGGCCATTCATATCCAATTAGTTGAGTTCCCAAAGGTCAAATTTTTCAAATACCAATCATATTTGTTGAACATGTTGTTATGTTCAAACGTAACTGAATTACAATTCTTGACTACCATATTCTCTTCGGATCTGCCAAAGCAAATCAATATGTTCGAATTCATGAATTCTATTATGTCAGAGATATACAAGTTGATGTTTGATGAGGTATTGCCCAGAGTGTTTGAAGAAATGAAGGTTATGATGCAATCTTCACCAAAAGACAGGATCGGGGATTGGTTTTTGTATAAATTATTTATCGTTTTAAGAGTGTATGGTTTCACCGGAGAGCCATACAGGCTTCCTGATTTCCTTACCCCTAGAATATTTGCACTTGAATACATGATACAAATATTATATGCAGAAGAGGAGTATTTTGAAGCCTTCAAGAAGTCCTCCAATATCAAATTTCCCCTTAAAGTTGGTTCATTCATCTTTGAAAACAAAGGTGCCTTGGTGATTGTGGAAAAATTATTGGAAAACATGGATTTTCAGAAAGAACAGAAGGTCGATTATGATCCATATCATATAATTTCTCAAAGGAAATAAGAAATTAAGAACAAACCATTTGATCATTAAGTTGTGGAGGGATTGGGGGAAATAGCCAATTTGTCTCATTTTGTGGAAAATCTAGAAAGCAATGAAAATACAAGCAGTGGGTCAATTACAATGTCTCAAGTGCCAGAAAGTTCTAATGTTTTAATTAAAAGAAGTTTTTCTAAGGTTGAAAATATGGAGATAGATGAAGATCGTTCACGTAAGAAGACCAAAACATTTTCTCAAGATGGTCAAATTTCAAGTGAAATAGTTTTAGAGGAGTTGAAAAAAGTAGTTTTGATTCCTAAGAAGTCAGTGCAAATGAACTAGTTTTCTTTTGAAAGTGAAAAATAATGTAGAGTCTAGTTCAGTTTTAAATCTAAAGCAGAGTTCATGACAAGTTATGTAGAAAAGAAGATGCAGTCCTTAGAATATACTAAGAATCTACTCCCACGAGTGAGAAGTATAGGCAACCCAAAGATGTCACTGATTTCCACTTGGGATGTAGAGAGGAACACTTTAAATTTAGCTGTGGTAAGTGACAAAAAGGTGGCTGAGATGGAGGTAAGATTGGATAAAAGCAGTGTACCTGACAAAATACAGCTTCACAAATAGACAGGGGATATAATTTATTCAGATTTGTTACATGCCATGATGAAAATTAACAAGTTGCAAGTCTTAGTAGATCAGTTGGAGGTGCAGTTGAAACATGAAAAAGTTGAGAACAAGGCGAATTCAATTCAAATAAAGAAGCTGCAGGAATATGTCATAAGCTCAAGGGATGAACCAGGAAACACACAAGCCATCAGAAGACTTTTGGAAGGAAAAGATAATGCCCTTCAGGTATTAAAGAAGAAGTTGAAAATTCCAAGTTCTAAACCTATTCAGTCATCAGAGTTGTTGGCATTACAAGAGGAAAAATATAAAATTCATCAAGAAATGATGGAGTACAAAGGAAAAACCGTGAAGCTACAAGAGGAAAAGAATAAATGGGAAACAGAGCAAACTGAGTTACTGACACAAATTTTACAGTTAAAGAAAAATCCGAATGACGAGAAAGATATTATGGAAGAATTAATGAGCCAGACCCCTACTGAAGGGGATTTTTCCATTGTGAATATTGAAAAGCCTTTAAGTGATTTTTCTGCTGATGATTTGCTAGTACCCATGTCACAAATAAGCCTGAAGGATGTAGAGATAAGGGAATTAAAAGAAGAAAATGAGAAGATCAAATATGAACTGACTAAAATGGTTGAAAACAAGAGTAAAATATTACATGACAAAGGTCAATTGCAAAAGAAATTTAATGAATTAAAAGAAAGGAATACAGGAAAGGGGCCTCTTCAAGGAGCTAAGCATATAATCTGGGATACATTTTCTATGGAGGTTACTAAGTTCAGTCATTATTTTAATTTCATTGATGACCAAAGTGCATTGGTTAATTTAGCCAATCAAATATTAAAGTTAGTAAATGAGACCATGGAGAGGAAGCCCCCAAGTACAACTGAGAATGCCCTGAATTTCTTGAATTCATTAACTTATAAAAAATTGCAGGATATATGAATCAAAGACATAGTGGCTATTGTACTATGGTTGAAAAAATTCATTCACAAACATCACTTTATGAAGGTAGTAGAAGATAAGGCAGATGAGATGACTTCACATATTATTGATTTTAGGCATGCTTTTAAAGAATTGTTTGAAGATGGCCTACCCTCTTTCTGGGATGAAGAAGGAAGAATTTTTTCTCAAGAACATTATCATAGCCTACTAGTACAGAGCCATATGGACCATTCCAAGTTTGATGACTTGGTAAAAGGTCTGACTGGGAAAGTCATCGTGGACAAGTTGACAGAAGACTTCGAAATATTGCATAAATTTTTGATCGTCAGATGAGGGTTTCCCATTATGTCTTATGAGACATATATGGATCTGGAGGTGTCTATCAGAGAAATGACCTAGTATGACATCCCAAGCATAGAATAATGGAGAACCGTGGAAATATTCGAAAAGACAAAGTATATTCTTCATCCGTGAAAACAAGTGTTGCGCGTTATGGAGCTGCTTGTTCGAGCCTTGTTGTCACCAAGTCGATTTTAATTAAATGATATGTTATCAAGATCAAAGAAAGTAGTTTATTCGTAGTTGTTAGGGATACGGTTACAAATACTTTGATTAAACAAAATATTCAGTTATTAAATCTTCTTGGGAAGAAATCATTTATGTATATATTTGCATTTACTTGATGTATTGGGGGTTGGAACCCATATGTTGGATCAATGTTTTTTAGGACAGATAATTTTTTGAAATAACAAAGTTGAATGCATGTGCGTTATTAGAGATTATTGTGCTATTTACATTACAGTCTGTACTTTTATTTCCTATGTGATTGTTTTTCCCCGGTGTTTACATTCCATTTTGTTTTCCTCATATTTGAAGCATAGTGTTGAATGGTTAGAATTCATACTTGTTGTGATATGACTATTGTTTCAGATATTTTATAAATTTTTCTACTAAAGTTAATATGGAATTCATCTTATGATGCTCTATATTGATGGACTATTCATATTTCTTCCTTTTCCACCTGAACTCAATGAATGACCGTAATTAAGTGGTTATCTTGCCTTTGATGAAATCTCATGCATGCGACCTTGTGATATCTTTATGTATTTTGAATCCATTTCCCAATGATTATGTGTATCGTTTCAACCATGTATATGATGCTTAAGTGTTGATTTTTATATCTGGTCTTGTTAAATTTATATTTGAGAGATCCCTCTTTGGAAAGGAAAGCCAGTTTCTTTCTGAAGCGGTTTTTGTTGTTACCTTGAGATCTACCTTTCAAAACCTGGGTACATTTTGAGAGCTAACAAATTGGTGTCGTTACAAGGGACGAAAGTGCAAATCTGCCCTGGGAAGTACGACAGAGTTTTAAAGATCAAGAAAATATTTCTGTGGGAAAACACGATTTTTTGTCAATAGAGAAGGTTGTATATTTGCCCTGCCGATTCCATTGTAAAATTTTTCAAAATTTAAAAGTCATTCTGGCTTCGAGAAGACATACATGAGGTAATTATGACTTTGAAATTTTAAAGAGTTTGGAAGATCCAGAAAAATTGTATAAGAAAAAAGATGAAAAAAATAGATTTTCCTCTGTTTGGTGCATCATCTTCTTGGGATTCTCATAGTATTTTTGATCAAGAATGGGAATTTAATGTTGGAAAGGGTTTGTTGAAATCTAAGTCTGAATCTAATATTAAGAAAACTAAATTTAACCCCCGTAGATTAGAATCTTATTTGTTGGACTCCCTGTGGAGAGATTTACAATAGTCTGCAAAAGTTGAAACACTTGTTGTTCAAAACACTCAAAATTCCTCAGTACCTCTGAATCCACCCAAACCAATGGTGGCCATATTTGCTCCCTTGCATTTTCCTACTTTATTGCATGACCTTTCCAAAAATTGTTCCCAAAGAATTTCCTTATTTGATGGAGAAGGAGACATAACTGCAAAACAACATGTGGCTAAATTTGAAGATTTTGTTGACTTGGAGGAAGTTGATTATGCAGATATTAAAATGCAGTTATTTTCTCAAAGTTTATCAGGTGAAGCAAAAAAATGGTTTAAAGACTTGTCGGATGGATCTATATTGAATTTCCAAGCTTTCTAGAATGCATTCCTAGAGAGATGGGATGACAAACAAAATCCGTTGCATCTCTTGTCCCAGTATAATAGTCTCAAAAAGGGGGGTTTTGAATCTGTTCATGAATTTTCAAGTAGGTTTATGAGGGTTTATAATTCTATTCCAGAAGATATAAAACCTTCTACAGCTACTACTAAACTTCATTATGCTGGAGCCTTTGATAATGACTTTGCATTTTCATTGAGAGAAATAAAATCAACAACTCTTGATGCAATGTTTACAAACGCTTTAGAGATAGAGGTGAATATGATGGCAAGTGGAAAAATGAAACATAGAGACATTGATAGGAGGAAAAAAAAAAAAATATGCCTTCTACTTCTTTTTCTACCACTGATATTAAGTTTGAAATGATGTTGAAGACAATGGATAAATTAATGGACAAGTTGACTATGGATAATAGGGCATTCAACAGAGAACAAGCTGATCCTCAAATCAGGAATCTGAATTTTAGAAGACCAAATCCTCCTATACCTCCAAAAAATAGGCAGAGAGACATGAGAAACCCAAGAAATTAGGAAGAACAACAAATTCGACCACCATTCCCTGAGAATTATGTTACTGACGAAGAAGATCCTACTGAAAATGAAATCCATCTTTTTGGAGAACTAGATTCAGAGATATATCTTACTGAAGAAGAGCATATCATGTTTGCACAGGAGGATGGAAACGAAGATTTTGAGAGGGAGACAGAACAATATCAAAGGGGTTACCTGCATGCTATGGATGATGTACAAAGGAAGATTAGATTGAGAAACAGAGAATTTCTTATAAATAAAGGGAGTTTAAATACAAATCAGCCTTCCACTAGTTCTTTAAATATAGAAAAGGGAAAAGAAATACAAAAAGAATCTATTGTAAATAAGGAAGTTGAGAATGAGATACAAAAAAAAAAAAGGAATGAAGCAAGTAACACCAATTGATGTAGAAAAAGTCAATTCTAGTTTCAATTTGCAGAATGAGCTTTCCAAATTGAAAAATTCGGTTCCTTTTAATGAGTTGTTGAGAAACAATGCATATAGAAATACCATAACAAAAATGGTCAGAGGTCAAGGAGAATTGCAATCTGATATTTTGGAATTGAATGGCGATAATCCTACTATTTTATTTGGGTCGAAAGTCGAAAATATAGAGAATGAAGAAGTTCCTCCTTTTTATTTGAGTTTTAATGTGCATGATATGGTGATCCATAATGCTATGTTAGATTCAGGTGCATCACACAATTTAATGCCAAAAGGAGTAGCTGAAAGTCTGGGACTGGAAGTTACAAGACCATATAAAGATTTGTATTCTTTTGATTCCAAGAGAGTGAAATTTCTTGGTTTGATTAAGGATATGGTAGTAAATCTAAATAAATTACCATCTAAAACAATAGTAATGGATGTGGTAGTAGCAGATATCCCACCAAAGTTTGGATTATTGTTATCGAGATCTTGGACTTCAAAGTTGAAGGATAGTTTACAAATGGATATGTCATATGCTACTATTCCTGTTCAGGATGGGAGTAAGAGGTTGTATAGTGAGAAAAGAACTCCATATGTAGTGAGCAGTCAAGATAAACTTGAAGTTCATCATATATATGTTGTTGATACTGATTTGGGGTCATCCATTTTCTTTACTGATATTGTCCCTTGTGATTTGGAATCTACATTGCAGATGAAGCCCAAGGAAAATAAAAAGGAAGAGCTGATAGAACAAGATGCTTTGGAAGCAAAGCAAAAAAGAGAAGGTTTTTGGACTATGTATTTTGATGGATCTGTGGCAAAAATAGGCGCTAGAGCTGGTGTGTATATAATTTATCCTATCAGGGATTTTAAATATTTATCATATCAATTAACATTTGAATGCACAAATAATATAGCTAAATATGAAGCTTTATTACTTGGATTGCATGCTTTGAAATATTTGGGAGCGCAGAGGATAAAAGTTTTGGGGGATTCAGAACTATTAATAAACCAGGTGAATGATAGTTATCAAACCAAGCATCCCCGAATGAGGGCCTATAGGAAAAAAGTATGGGATATGATTGGTAACTCTTTTACAGAGCATACGATTCAGGTGGTTTCCAGACATGAAAATACCGTAGCAGATTCTTTGGCAGTAGATGCTAAAAAATTTAAAACCCCTATTGCTGGTCAAAAAGAATATCAGGTGGACATTGTGAACAGACCATCTATTCCCGATAATTCTAAATATTGGCAGGTGTTTGAGGATGACATGTAGATAATAAGGTTTTTAGAATTGTCGGGAGAGTTTGTAAATACTCATATTGATGCCAAAAATGACAATGGTGAAAATTTCCAGGATGATGAAGAGCCTGAAAGAGAAAGGGATGGTTCTGAAAAATTAAAGGGAACCTTAGGAGGAAAATATATTATTTAATTGAAAAATAATTTTATACCAAGAGGTTTGATTCATTTGGAAATTTTTTTTGATCAAAATGATGTTGCTAAGAATCCTAAAGTGAAGCCTGTCGAAAATTCTATTGAAGATAGGAATATTGGTACCAAGGAAAATCCGAAGATTATAAAATTATTCAGAAATTTGCCTGTAAAAGAAAAAGAAGAGTATGTGAATTTAATGAAGAAGTATACAAATGTATTTTCTTAGAGCTACGTAGATCTTAAAGAATATGATATATCTATAATACAACATACTATTCCTATAAAACCTGGGGAGAAGCCTTTTAGGCAAAAACTTAGAAGAATAAATCCTAAATTGCTGCCAATTATTGATAAGGAAATTAAAAAATTATTTGATGCCAAGATCATTGCGACTCTACAATTTTGAAAATGGGTTGCAAATTTAGTTCCTGTTAGGAAAAAGAATGGAGAAATAAGACTGTGTATAGATTTCCAGAATTTGAATAAAGTTTCTATGAAGGACAATTATCCCTTGCCGAATATGGATCATATACTGCAGAAGGTAGTTGGAGCTGAAATCATTTTGATGATGGACAGTTTTTCTGGTTACAATTCGATTAAATTACTACCTAAAGATCAGGAGAAAACTTCCTTTACTACACCTTGGGGCACTTTTATGTATGAAAATATGCCTTTTGGATTAATGAATGCAAGAGCTACTTTCCAGTGGGTCATGGACATTGGTTTTGTGGGAGAAATTGGGAAATTTGTGGTAATTTACATGGATGACATCACAGTTTATTCAAGATCTGACAGGGAACACATTCATCATTTCGAAAAAAAATTCATGAAGTGCAGGAAGTTGGGTATATCATTGAACCCAAACAAGTCCAATTTTGCGTTGGAAGAAAGAAAATTGTTGGGTCATATAATATCTAAAGAAGGAATAAAAATTGATCCTGAAAGGGTGAGTGCAATTTTAAAGGTAGGAGAACCCAGGAGTAAAAAGGAAATACAATCATCTTTGGGACAGGTGAATTTTTGAAGAAGGTTTGTGCCTAGTTTTGCTGAAATCTTAATGAATATTATGAATATGTTGAAAAAAGGTCATGAGATAAAATGGAATGCGAATGCTAGGAGGTCGTTTTGGGAAATCAAACAAGCAATATCAGAGGCTCCGATGTTGGTAAGTCCATATTTCACCAAAGATTTCTTAGTATTTTCTTATGCTTCAGAGCATACCATTGCAGCAGTTTTGTTGCAAAAGAATGGTGAGAACATGGAGCAACC
Source organism: Pseudotsuga menziesii (assembly GCA_001517045.1). Lineage (NCBI taxonomy): Eukaryota > Viridiplantae > Streptophyta > Pinopsida > Pinales > Pinaceae > Pseudotsuga > Pseudotsuga menziesii. The sequence continues at coordinate 26,896 of LPNX010948930.1, forward strand.
CAAAGCATTTTTCAGCAAGATGTTGAGGGATGGAGGATTAAAATATGATATCATGGAGAAACAAGCATATGCTTTGGTTAAAGCATTGAAATATTTTAGATTATACATTCTACACTCACATGTAATTGCGTATGTTCCAACTGCCGCAGTAAAAGGAATTTTGACACAAACTGATCCAAAAGGTAGAAGGGAAAAATGGATAGCTACATTAATGGAGTATGTCATAGAGATAAAGCCTACCAAGCTGATTAAGGGACAAGGATTAGCGAAAATGATGACAAATTCAAATTGTGAGTCTTTACAAATCAATTTCTTATCCAATCAATTTAATCAATTGGATACAGAGGTGGAAGTGATGATTGATTTTGTTGCATCTCCATGATACTCTGGCATTGTTTATGTCCTTCAAAAGTTACAAGCACCAGCAGGATTGAGTAAGTCAAGAGCAAGGTCAGTAAAATTGAAAGCTTCCAAGTTTTGTATTATCAATCGATATCTTTATTGGAAAGATCCTGGAGGTGTATTACTCAATTGTCTTTTGGAAAATGAAGCTCAACATACAGTCAAAGAATTCCATAAAGGATATTGTGGAGGGCATCATTCTTGGAAGGTGACTACAAATAAAATTATGAGAGCAGGTTACTATTGACCAACATTGTTTTTAGATGTGTATAAAGAAACCAGCATGTGTCATCAGTGTCATATTTTTTATGGTAAAAGAAAGGTACTTCCTCTTCCTTTAAATCCAATAACAATAGAAGCTCCTTTTCAACAGTGGGGTCTAGATTTCATTGGCGAAATAAATCCCAATTCTTCAGGACAACAAAAATGGATTTTAACAGCTACGGATTATTTTACAAAATTGATTGAAGCAATTCCTACCAGGAAATCAACTGAAACTGTAATCATGGATTTTCTTGAGGAGAACATACTGGCTAGATTTGGATGTCCCAAAAGAATAGTAACAGATAATGCAGCAGCCTTTAAGTCCAAAAAGATGATTAATTTTTGTCACAAATATCATATGAGTCTGAATCATTCGACTGCTTATTATCCGCAAGGAAATGGGTTAGCCGAGTATTCAAATAAAAACTTGGTAAGGATCATCAAGAAGTTGTTGGAAGATAATAGAATATCATGGAATACCAAGCTCAAATATGCTTTATGGGTTGACAGGATTAGTAGCAAAGAGAGATTGGAATGTCTCCTTTCCAATTAGTGTATGGAACTGAAGTTGTTTTTCCAACATCATTAGGTGTTCCAGTTATGAGGTATTTCTAAGAGCAGCAAGAAGAACCAAACCACATGCAAAGGAGGATAAACCAGATTATTGAGCTAGAAGAGCAAAGGAGTAACGCCTATGACAAAGTCCAATCACATCAAGAAAAAATAAAAAATACTTTCGATAGAAGGGTGAAGGAAGAACAGTTTCAGATAGATGAATTGGTCTTGAAATGGGATGCCCCCAAAGAAGATAAACATGAAAAATTTGATCACATGTGGGTAGGTCCTTATGTTATTGCTGGTCACAGAGGGCAAAATGCATTTCTTTTAGAATATCCGAACGGGGTTTCTTTGGATAGTAACCCTGTCAATGGGAGATTTTTGAAGCATTACCTATCCTAGGAAGGAAGGTAAAACTTGTATCATGGTTTGTAAATATTTATTTCCTTTAAAAAAATCAGTACATATGGTGAGCCGAATGTTTTTGAACCTCACAGTGAAAGCCCTAAGATTTAGGAAGTAAGCCATTTCTTTCTAGCTAAATATATCAACAAAAAAGGTAAACTTTTTGGAAGCTATCATGTAAAGATCAAAGACACGCACCTGGTCTAAGAGTTCTTTGATACCTCGCAGGGATGATATCATCCCCATATGGAGCCAGTTGTCAACACCTCTAACTTGAAGAGTATTGAAGGAAACATGGTGTAGAAAAATGAGGGTTACATGAACTTTGGTTAAAGAATAACAATGTGAATATATGATAAAAGGGCACATAAAAGATTAAATTATTTCATAATCCTATGGTATAGAACAAAAGAGGTGAAAATCAATGGTTTAGAATAGATCTGCTCTGTGGAGATGCACGGGAGATAAGGATAGGCATTGATAATTAACAAAGCACGAGAATTGATGGTTGTGGGACCAAGTCGGTAAAATCTATGGTTGATAAGAAGTGTGCTCCATAAAGATGCACATTGTTAAAAACAAAAAGGCCCAGCGGAATGTGTATGTGCAAGTTAATCCAATGGCCTAAACATAAAAGCAAGTATTCACCAATGGTTGTCATCAGCTCCGGAGGATAAAGTTGCATGGTAGTTGAAGTGGAAAGGCGGTAGCAGAATAAAAACCACGATACACGTGGCGGCTCACAATACATTCCGCGGAGAAAAAATGTTTAAGGAAAACCACTAAAGGGAGCCTCTGGAATAGACCTTTATATAAGGTGAAGTTGACTTATTTTTGAAAAATCATTTTTTATTTTGCATGCCGGGACTAGTGAAAGGGACAGCCCACCATCCTTTTGCAGTCAACTTCGCATACATACAGTTACAGCCACAGCTAAGCTTCGAACACTTGAGCTTTGTTTACAGAATTATCGTCGTTTTTCTACTATGGAAAAAGAGAAAGGGTTAGAAGGTCTTAACTGGGTCCTGGATGAAAGAGAGGAATTCATGGTTGATAGAGACAGAGGTGTATATGAACCATTTCTGTCGATCAGAAATGTATTAGTTACTAAGGAAATATTGTGGCAGTATAATTTACAGGGAAACAACATTTTGAATGCCTGCAAGTCGTTTCTATATTATTTAACCATTGAGCAAACCTTACCTTTTCCTAAATTCCCTGAATGCTGTGCAAGTAATTACTCAACTTTTGAGAGAGTCATTATGAGTCATTCCACATCAAAGATATTATGTAGGATTGATGCAAAACTGCAATTCAATGTGAATTTTTGTCTAGTATTCTTAATGAAGGTCAGTCATTAGAGGGTATCTTTTGACATACCGTATTGACATTTTCAAAGAGGAGGTCCAATTGGTTGTATCTTTGGTCTGCCAAATTTTACGTCTAGATAATGACATTCATGTCATTGAGGTTGTCTTGGGTTTCTTATTGAAAATGATTTCAGTTAATATTGAGTCTGAGTCCCATCCAGTACATTTCTTTAGTTTGGATGAATATTTAGCAGAGGCCATTCATATCCAATTATTTGAGTTCCCAAAGGTCAGATTTTTCAAATACCAATCATATTTGTTGAACATGTTCTTATGTTCAAACGTAACTGAATTACAATTCTTGACTACTATATTCTCTTTGGATCTGCCGAAACAAATAAATATGTTCGAATTCATGAATTCTATTATGTCAAATATATACAAGTTGCTGTTTGATGAGGTATTTCCCAGAGTGTTTGAAGAAATTAAGGTTATGATGCAATCTTCACCAGAAGACAGGATTGGGGATTGGTTTTTGTATAAATACTTTACCATTTTAAGAGTGTATGGTTTCACTTGAGAGCCATACAGGATTCCTGCTTTCCTTACCCTTAGAATATTTCCACTTGAATACATGAGACAAAGATTATATGCAGAAGAGGAGCATTTTTGAGCCTTTAAGAAGTCCTCCAATATCAAATTTCTCTTAAAGTGGGTTCATTCATCTTTAAAAACAAAGGTACCTTGGTGATTGTGGAAAAATTATTGAAAAACATGGATTTTGAAAAAGAGCAGAAGGTCAATTATGAGCCATATCATATAATTTATCAAAGGAAAAAAAGCAAAAAAGAACAAACCATTTGATCATAAAGTTGTTGAGGGATTGGGGGAAATAGCCAAATTGTCTCATTTTCTGGAAAATCCAGGAAGCAATGAAAATATAAGCAGTGGGTCAGTTACAGCGTCTTAAGTGCCAGAAACATTTTATCAAGATGGTCAAATTTCAGGTGAGATAGTTTCAAAGGAGTTGAAAAAAGTATTTTTGATTCCTAAGAAGTCAGTGGAAATGAACCAGTTTTCTTTTGAAAGTGAAAATAATGCAGAGTCCGGTTGAGTTTTTAAATCTAAAGCAGAGTTCATGACAAGTTATGTAGAAAAGCAGATGGAGTCCTTAGAAGAGACTAAGAATCTACTCCCATGAGTGAGAAGTCTAGGCAACCCAAAGATGTCATTGATTTCCACTCGGGATGTAGAGAGGAACACTTTAAAATTAGCTATGCTAAGTGGCAAAAAGGTGGCCGAGATGGATGTAAGATTGGAAAAAATTAGTGTACCTGACAAGATACAGCTTCACAAATAGATAGGGGATATAATTTATTCAGATTTGTTACATGCCATGATGAAAATTAACAAGTTGCAAGGCTTAGTAGATAAATTGGAGGTCTAGTTGAAACACAAAAAAGTTGAGAACAAGGGGAATTCAATTCAAATAAAGAAGATGCAAGAAAATGCCATAATCTTGGGGGATGAACCAGGAAACACACAAGCCATCAGAAGACTTTTGGAAGAAAAAGATAATGATGTTCAAGTATTAAAGAAGAAGTTGAAAGTTCCAAGTTCTAAACATGTTCAGTCATCAGATTTGTTGGCATTACAAGAGGAAAAAGATAAAATTCATCAAGAAATGATGGAGTACAAACGCAAAACCGTGAAGCTAGAAGAGGAAAAGAATAAATGGGAAACAAAGAGAATTGAGTTAATGACACAAATTTCACAGTTAAAGAAAGATTAGAATGACAAGAAAGAGATTATGGGAGAATTAATGAGCCAGACCCCTACTAATGGAGATTTTTCCATTGTAAATATTGAAAAGGCTTTAAGTGAATTTTCTGCTGATGATTTCCTAGTACTCATGTCACAAGTAAGCTTGAAGGATGTAGAGATAAGGGAATTAAAAGAAGAAAATGAGAAGATCAAATCTGAACTGACTAAAATGGTTGAAAACAAGAGTAAAATATTACATGACAAAGGTCAATTGCAAAAGAAGTTTAATGAATTAAAAGAAAGGAATACAGGAAAGGGCCCTCTTCAAGGAGCCAAGCATATAATCTGGGATACATTGTCTGTGGAGGATACTAATTTCAAACATTATTTGAATTTCATTGATGACCAAAGTGCATTGGTTAATTTAGCCAATCAAAGATTAAAGTTATTAAATGAGACCATGGAGAGGAAGCCCCTAAGTACAGCTCAGAATGCCCTGAATTTCTTGAATTCATTAACTTATCAAAAATTGTAGGATATAGGAATCAAAGACAGAGTGGCTATTGTACTATGGTTGAAAAAATTCATTCACAAACATCATCTTATGAAGGTAGTACAAGAGAAGGCAGATGAGATGACTTCACATATTAATGATTTCAGGCATGCTTTTAAAGAATTGTTTGAAGATGGCCTTTAGTCTTTCAAGGATGAAGAAGGAAGACTTTTTTCTCAAGAAAATTATCATAGTCTGCTAGTACAAAGCCGTATGGACCATTACAAGTTTGATGACTTAGTAAAAGGTCTGACTAGGAAAGTCATCGTGGACAAGTTGACAGAAGACTTCAAAATATTGCAGAAATTTTTGATCATCAAAGGAGGGCTTCCCACTATGTCTTTTGAGACCTATATGAATCTGGAGGTGTCTATCATAGAAATGACTAAGTACGACATCCCAAGCGCAGAACAATGAAGAACTGTGGAAAGATTCTGTAAGACAAAGTATATTCTGCATCCGTGAAAACAGGTGTTGCGTGCTATGGAGCTGCTTGTTCGAGCCTTGCTGTCACCAAGTCGATTTTAATTAAATGATCTGTTATCAGGATCAAGGCATGTAGTTTTTTCCTAGTTGTTAGGGATACGGTTACAAATACTTTGATTAAACAGATTATTCAGTCATTAAATCTTCTTGGGAAGAAATCATTTATGTATATATTTGCATTTACTTGATGTATTGGGGGTTGGAACCTATATGTTGGATCAATGTTTTTGAGGACAGATAATTTTTTGAAATAACAAAGTTGAATGCGTGTGGGTTATCAGAGATTCCTGTGCTGTTTACATTACAGTCTGTACTTTTATTTCCTATGTGATTATTTTTTCCCAGTGTTTACACTCCATTTTGTTTTCCTCATATTTGAAGCATAGTGTTCAATTGTTAGAATTCATACTTGTTGTGCTCTGACTATTGTTTGAGATATTTTATAAATGTTTCTTCTAAAGTTAATATGGAATTCATCTTATGATGCTCTATATTGATGGACAGTTCATATTTCTTCATTTTCCACCTGAACTCAATGAACGACTATAATTTAGTGGTAATCTTTCCTTTGATGAAATCTCATGCATGCGACCTTGTGATATCTTTATGTATTTTGAATCCATTTCCCAATGATTATGTGTATCGTTTCAACCATCTATATGATGTTTAAGTGTTGATTTTTATATCTAGTCTTGTTAAATTTATATTTGAGAGATCCCTCTCTTGAAGGGAAAGCCAGTTTCTTTCTGAAGTGGTTTTTGTTGTTACCTTGAGATCTACCTTTCACAACCTCGGTAAATTTTGAGTGCTAACAGCGTGGATGCATATACTGATGATGACTGGGCTAGAGCAGTCGATGATAGGCATTCCACTTCAGGTTATTTCACCTTTGTAGGAGGTATCCTTGTTATGTGGAGAAGCAAACAAAAAGTATGTTGTTACCCAATCACGTCCAAAGGCTGAATTTAGAGGTATGGCACTTGGAGTATGTGAAGCATTGTGGCTAAGACTTCTCCTCAGATATTTGGGCTATCCACCTAGGTAGCCAATGTTGGAGCTCGGATCTTGAAGGTCCTTAGTTTTGGCAACTCCGCGGTTTTGGTGCGAATCTTGTAAGCAGAGTTGTGGTCCAAAATAGTCTTAGAGGTTTCGGGGTTGGGTCGAAGCCCCTCTTTTTGTAAATAACCCAGGTTTTAAGCCCATGGTTTAAGCCCATGGTATTGTAATAGTGCACTTGTATAAATAGGCACTTATGTAAAGGAGTCAAAGAGGTTTTTTGTGTAGGATGACAATTTGATGCGAAGAAGCTAAGGTCTATTTTTGGGGTTAAGGTTAAGTCCCGGCTGAATGCGTGGACAACCTCTACAGCTGAGTGCACAGAGGGTTTTGGAAGAAAGGTTCTGTAGCTAAGTGTGCTGTTTTGGGTTGTTGAGAAGATCTCCAGCTGAGTGTGCAGATCAGAACTGTTGTTTTGTAAAGTGTTGAATATAAACGCAGTTCAGTGGACGTAGCCCCTACACTGGGGGTGAACCACGTATATCTTGTGTTGTGGTGGTTCCTTTTAGTTTTTGTGCTGCTATGTTTTTATGCATTTGATAAGTAGGTGAATGATAAGTAAGATATATTGCTAAGTACTGACTTCACTGTGAATTTCCAGTTAAGGGTTAAGCAAGAAATTGTCATTTTATCTAAACTGCAAAGCTATTTAAGGGAATGTCGAAGCTCTATATTTCATAATTATTCTTTGTTAAGGCTAAAGGTACAGTAATATCCCTCTTTCTCCTGTAGAAACCTGATTCTGCGGCACCCCATAGCTGTTTCGAGTGAGACTGCAACATGTTCGCAGGTTGTTGCCGAAAGGGCCAACACTGTGGGTCTGTTTGGTGGTGCAAAGATAAAAATATAAGAACCTGGGTCTTCCCTTAGCACAACAAATTGGTTCCATTGCCGGTTGAACCAGTATCTACTTCAAGAGAAATCTACGTCGTACCTGGAGGGACATGTTTTGGAGGCCCTCAGTAAAAGAAATCAGTGACTGGGTTGGAGATACTTATCTGAATTTTGCTAAACAAGAGAATAAGGACCCTCGTCGTAGCTCAGACAACTTCTTGCAAAGATACGTTTTTACTGATATTTATGAAATTTTCTTTGATAGTATCCACATAGAATTGCAACAGTGGTTATCCAGGTTGACAGAAAGAAAAACAAAATTCAAAGAAGATTAGTCTCCTGACTGGACCCCAGAAAGAATTAAGCTGTTGAAAAGTACGGGAAATGCGGTATCAAGAGATGTTGACTTTTGGACAATGCGAACCCTTGAAGCATTTGTGACGGAGTTCGCCATCGACACACATACTTCTTTCAGCGAAGCAGAAAGACAGTTTTTCAAAGGACCAAGGGGTAAGTACCTAAATTCATTAAGTCTGAAAATTAAAATGCTCTTGGCTGAGAAAGGCATATTGCTTATCCAATCAGATTGCTAGTTTATTGCTGCTAACCTATGTTTGAAAGCGAAAGTGACTTCGATGAGCAAAGTGGTTTTCTTTGCAATGGTAAAAGATACAAGAGAACTCTTGGATCCTATACCCTAGGCCAGAATACCGATTATACCCCATTAAGTCTAGAAGAATCTAAATTTGAAGAAACCCCTTTTGTTAGAAACCCTCCTATAACTCCACAATGTAGATCTATTATCCCTGCGAACCCTTCATAGTCCAAAAGTAACCCTAGCCCAAGTAGTCATGTCGTAGGTTAGTCTACCTCAGAAATTTCCCTTCCTCCTGTTACTAGTCTTCCCCCTCCTCGATTCAATATGGCCCATGTGAATGATGATATCAAGCTCCCAGTATTTAAAGGAACTGGATCAAAGGATCCAGAGCAGTTTTGGTTCTTATGCAAAGCTGTTTGGACTGCTAAGAATATTATGGATCAAAATACAAGAAGAGCGCAACTGGTCACCTCTTTCAGAGACCGAGATTTGACCTAGTTCATGAAGTTTTCCAGTACTCAGAACTATGCCTTGGCTAATATTAAAATAGAAATGATCAAATAATTCAAGAATCCTAAATCAGAGTCACAGTGTATAACTGAACTGAAATAAATTCAGCAGAAGCGAGGTGAATCGGTATGGGACTTTGATCAAAGGTTCAAGGTTCTGTTAGATCAAGTTCGCTTCACTATTGGACCAGAACAACATAAAGAATGGTTCATTGTAGCACTATTGCCTCATATTAGGACTCCAATTATGCAACAGAATGTTGCTGATCAGCAAGAGGTGTTGGAAATTGCTATGAAACTTGAAACGGTTCCTGTGGGAGATAATTCTGGAATATCCCAAATACAAACACAGTTAGCATAAATGGATTTGGAGCTTCGCGACATGAAAAAAGGGAAATCTATTCGAGAATAGGTTTGGTGTACATGATGTAAGATAGAAGGTCATGACAAAGAATAGTGTCCTGCATTAAGAAATTATTTGAATACTGGTGCACCGAACCCATTTAACCCTACTGTCCTATATTGTGAGATCTGTAGAACAACTGGCCAACATCGACCTAAATATTGCTACCTATTGCAAAGATATGTTCAAGTACCTAAGAATCCCTATTGCAATTTCTGTAAGTCAGTTGGACACAACGAAGATGAATGTCGTAGCTTTGACCTCATGAGAGAGCGAACCTATGATTCTTATCGGGTACAACCCGATGCACAAAGCAATGATGGATATGGCTGCCGTGGTAGTACATCAGGTCGAGGTAACTTCAGAGGTCGTGGCTGTGGTGGTATGCCTGGAAGAGGACGAGGCAAGGTTATTTGCTATAACTGTAATCATGCAGGACATGTAGCTAGAGACTTTCAGAGCCCAACTATGACATGTCGATATTGCAGACCAGTAGATCATGTGATTGAGCAATGCCCACAGTTGATAGCCAAGATACAAGAAAGAAATGGCAGTCCTACTTAGAATCTTCAGATGATTTCTATAGAGAAAAGACATGTCCTAGCCATTAACGTTGTTACAAGGAGTGGAACTACGATGCGGGTGCAGAATAAGGAGAAACAACCTGACGAGGCTTGGGTCCGTAAGATCCCAGAGAAAATTCCAGCCTTTGATGTTGGAAGAGAAAAAGGAACATTTATGGAAGCTAAAAAAGACTTTGCTGATCTGAGAACATCAGTAGCAACTACGCAACAACATCAACAGCAGTTACAGTTTCAAGAAGCTTCATCAGATCAAGTAAGTACACTAACATCATTTTTATAGAGTTGTATGAAGCTATTAAGAAATCAGAATGCTTTGAATGAGTTACAGAAAGTTATTCAATCTTGTGAACCTCAGAGAAGCTCTAATAAAGGAAAAATTGTTAATAGAGTGAGAAGGACTGGAAGAGAAATGAGATTGCATGCTCAGATGCGAGATTATGACATGACTGATATCATTTTAGACTTGGGATCAGAAGTGAATTTCCTAACTAAGAAGACATGGGAACAAATGGGAAGACCTACACTTGAATGGTCCCCTATATAGCTGAGATTAGCCAATCAGCAGAAGATTTTACCCTTGGAAATATTCCCTAGTGTACCAGTGGACATTGATGGAGTCAGTACCTTAGCAGATTTTGAAGTCATTGAAATAATTGACGATAGCAACCCCTATCCGGCATTTCTAGGAATTGAATGGGCAATAGACAATTATGCAGTAATCAACCTTAAGAACAGACAAATGAATTTTGAAGGAAAAGGCTTGAGATTCATAGTACCGTTGGACCTTCTAAAGGAGAAAGGTATACAGAGCCAGTCGGAGATGAAGATCAGGATGTTTTCGATCATATTTACAACATCACAGCTAAATAAGAAGACTATGTTAACCCTACTACTAAAGGTATAATGGATTGGCAGTGTGACAGTTCTTGCATGACTAATTCAGACGAAGGCCTAGAGAATTTGTAGAATATACTTTATGAGCTGCATGGACATCAATGTGCGAGAATTACCAAGTCTATCAGATGGGTTGTCTCATAGACAAAGATATTACCTACTTTTGATGGCTTGACAGACCCAGAAGATTTTATTGTACAATTCTCAGAGCAAGTACCAGATTCATAGAAAATGGAGACTCTAGATTCAGTATTCAGAGCCGCAGCTGCCAGATGGTGGAATGGTCATAAAAAGTATATTCATAGTTGGAGATCTTGTCAAAACTTTCTTCACCTAAGATTCATCGATCAACCTCAGGAGGTACGAAGTATATTTAATGGTAAGACTAGCCCTCAGGAACATTTGGATCACTTTTAGGAAGCATGGAAGCATGTACCTTGTGAAGAATGGGTACATAGGTTTGTACACACTATGGAACCTGTAGCAAAGAAATGGTATGTGGAGGTGGAGCTTCATCATGGTACTATAAGTTGGGTTAGCCTTATCGATAGTTTTGTGCTCACATTTTCTATTAATGAGGATTGCCCTGCTTTGGACGCAGCTATTAGGGTGATCCATACTAAGGTGTTTGATGATAAAGAAATAGCCGAGCACCAACTTGATTGGAAGGAACAAGAAGCTAATGCAGTAGAATGTTATAACCTCGCCATTGATGAAGACGATGACCCTCGCAACATTAATATTCCTGAGTCAGAAGGACATTACGAAGTACATGGAACAACAGTCGAATCACCTAAAGTAACTCAGCCCTTGAAAACAAGGAAAGTAAACATTGGATCAGAAGAAATGCCTAAGTACGCTACCATTGGAGATTATTCGGATGAAGAAATGGTGAGCAAAGTGACTGAACTCCTCCATGAGTATCAGGACTTATTTCCGACGAAGTTCTCAGAAATGAAAGGTATCCTTGGTGATATAGGAGTGATAAAAATCCCTTTGAAAGATGATGCAAAGCCTGTGAAGCAGCGCCCTTATAGGCTAAAACCTAAGTATAAACAAAAATTCAGTATGGAGCTAGATAAGATGCTCACTACAGGAATCATTGAGCCTGTCGAAGAGTCCAAATGGGTCAGGCCTATGGTGGTACAAGAAAAGAAGACCAAGGGAGAAATCAGAATCTGTATTGATCTGAGGAAGCTGAATGATGCCTATTTACATGATCCTTTCCCTAATCCCTTTACAGATGAAGTTTTAGACAATGTCGAAGGTCAAGAAGTGTATTCTTTCACTGATGGATTTTCAGGTTACCATCAGATCAGAATTGCTCCAGAGGATCGACATAAAACAACCTTCGCTACAGAAATGGGATCTTTTCATTGTACTGTTATGCCCTTTGGATTGAAGAATGCACCTGCTATGTTTTCCAGATTAGTCATATCTGCATTTAAGGAATTTATTCATAAGTTCTTGGAAGTTTACTTTGATGATTAGACTATCTTTGGTTTATTGAAAGATCATATAGCTAGTTTAAGACTTATGCTGGACAAGTGTAGACAGCATCAGATTTCATTGAACCTAAAGAAGTGTATCTTTTGTGCACCTTTTGGAATTATGCTAGGTCACATTGTATGCAAGCAAGGATTGATGGTGGATACTGCGAAGATAGCATTATTGTGAACTTACCACCTCTAAAGTCTGTTAAGCAACTTCGCACTACGCTTGGTCATACTAGATATTACAGGAAATTCATTAAAGTATATTCTCAGATTACAGCCCCTATGGAAAAGAAATTGAAGAAAGATATTAAGTTTGAATGGACACCTAAATGTCAGGAAAGATTGGACATTTTGAAAGAAAAGATGGTAACTGGCCCTATCTTAGTATTCCTTGACTGGACTAAAGAGTTTCATGTTCATGTCGATGCATCTTCCATTGCTTTAAGTGTAGTATTGACTCAATCAGGTGAAGGTAATATTGATCACCCTATTGCTTTTGCAAGTAGAATATTGTCCACAGTAGAAAAGAATTATACTCTGATAGAACGAGAAGTTCTAGCTATGGTTTATGCTTTGTAGAAATTTCGATACTATTTGTTAGGATCTCATTTTAAGATGTTCACTGACCATTCTTCTTTGAAGTATTTGGTTAACAATCCTATGTTAGGTGGAACGATATGCAGATGGCTAATTTTGTTTCAAGAGTATGACTTTGAGATCATAGCTAAGCCAAGAAGAATTAACCTGGGGCCTAACCACTTGTCGAGGCTCGAGTCAGGAGAAGAGCCCACTAGTTTGGACAAAGATCTTCCTGATGCCCAGTTGTTTTCCATCCAGATGGTTGATAACTATTTTCAAGATATTGTTCAGTACTTGTCTACAGGTTTTGCGCCTTCTGAGATGACAACACAGCAGAAGAAGCAGCTGGTGGTTAGAGCAGCTGACTTTACCTTGATAGCAGGACAACGATATAAGATGGGACAAGATGAAATACTGTGCAGATGTGTCTTGGAACATGAAAATCCATTGATTTTGGCTGAGGCACATTCTGGAGCAGCAGGAGGTCATTATACAGGAAAATCTATGGCACAGAAGATTCTGACTGCTGGATTGTGGTGGCCTACGATTCATAAGGATGCAAGAGAGTATTGCCATAGCTGCGATATCTGTTAGAGGACATGCAAACCATCCAGGAGGGATGAGATGCCTCTGGTTCCACAGGTAACTTTACAAGCATTTGACAAGTGGGCTATTGATTTTGTTGGACCAATCAATCCCCCTGCAAAGAAATATGGATCAAGATACATTATTACAACAACTGATTACCTTACTCGTTGGGCCAAAGCTCAACCGGTCAAGGATTGTAGCGCTACTACAGCTACGAATTTCATATTCAATAATATCTTGTCGAGGTTTGGATGTCCTAGAATTATTATGAGTGATCAAGGATCACATTTTCTGAATAAGACTATTGAAGCATTGACCGAATAATTTCGAGTATATCATCAGAAGAGTATTGCCTACCATCCTCAAGGAAATGGAACTGTCGAAGCCTTTAACAAGATCCTTGAGCATGCTCTGACAAAGGTTTGCAATGTTAATAGAAATGATTGGGATCTTAGGATTCCAGCAGTATTATGGGCTTATAGAACCACTTGCAAGAAGTTGACAGGCCACACACCTTTTAGGCTAGTATATGGACAAGAAGCAGTTATTCCCATGGAATACATTGTTCCTAGCCTCAGAATATCTGCCTTCATAGGGATGGATGATCCAGCCATGTTGAATGAAAGGCTGGAGAAGATACTGGAACTAGAAGAAGACAGATTCATTGCAGGTTTCCAGCAGCAAGTGCAGAAAGCTAGAGAAAAAGCATGGCATGATAGACACATTAAGAAGAAGGATTTCCAGAATGGTGATCTTGTCCTCTTATACGACAGTAAATTCATGAAGTTCCCAGGTAAGTTCAAGACACATTGGAAAGGACCATACATAGTTCAGAAAGTTACTGATGGTGGTGCAGTTCAGTTAGCTAAATTGAATGGAGAAATTTTTCCCTCCATGGTAAATGGAAGTAGATTAAAGAAGTACAGGGACAATCCTGTACCCCCTGATCATAAGTAATAGCAAGAAGAAGAATCTAAGTATGAAGAACAGTTGAAATTGGGTACTAGACTATAATGAAGCTGTTCTCAAAGAGATTTGGCAAATTGTTGGAAGTGTCGAAGGTTGTGGAAGAAATTATGTTGTGGGTCGAAGCTCAAAGCTCAGTTGAAACTAGTGTCAAGATGTGTCGAAGGTATGTACTGTGTTGAAGTTCCTTTTTGTGGTAAAGACAAAGTTCTTGGTTGCGTTGGAGAAGAAAGGTGTGTCGAAGCTTAAAATGCGACTGTTGGAAAAAATCAGATTTGGCGGCGCCGGCATGTTAACTTCCTATAATGATGAGATTTTGGGAAATCTAGCACCGTTTGTAAAATATCTACCACCATTCGGTCAGATTTGGTGTCTTTAATGCACAATTATGGCAGATTTGGTCGTTGGATTCTATAAGAAGACATCCAGGCCTGCGAATTTCGCACTATGCATTTTCTTGAGTTGAGTCCATGATAGTTGATTGCAAATTTCAGGAATTGTTCAGAGAATTTAGACAGAGGGGTCTGCAAAACCTTATGAGCAATCCACCTGCATCTGCACCTCATGAATAAACTCCCCCAGCACCGAATCAGTCAATACAGACATGATCAAGCAGAAATAAATTTAGGGCAGAAGTTCCCTCTAAGCGGAACGAAGAAAGGCACAAGCCATCAGGAAAGACACCAGAGGATCCCAAGATGAATCTTGCTGGTTCCGCAGAGTTCCCACCTGAAGGTTTTGAATACTTCATTGAGGATGAGAACATTGCATCGCAACGTCCACCATATCTTCCACCTATTCAACCAGGAGTTCAGCCACCTCCGTGGATAGCCAAGTTCACGTTATGCACCCCTTCGTTGCCACAGGGTGTGCAGTTGGTGAGAACGGAGGTAGTTCGAGGGATGGGGTCACTGATAGATTTAGAAGGCCCAATGATTCCCATGACCATCATAAATATTACGAAGAGAAAGATGACGCCAAAATATATTTCGAGAAGGAAGATAGCAAAATGAGAGACGGTCATAGGGAACACAGGCATTCTGCTAAGGATGAAAGGATGAAGGATAGAGTAAGTTATGGCAGTGGTAGAAGTAGCAGAAGGGATGACGATGATGATAGGCATATAAGGGAGAAAGATGGCAGGAGGATTAAAGATAATTCTTACAGAGATGCAGACGGATACAGAGCTGAACAGAGTGCAAAAGGAGATAGTAGAGAAGGAGCAAGCAGCCGAAGATATCATGCGCAGGCTCAACAAGCAATTTACTATCTTCACCAACAAGATTCTTCCACCAAAAAAGTAGCAGAGTGTCCCAGGAGAGGACACTGGTGAGTCTTAGGGGCCTGTTGGGGCTTGGACCTTTAAGGTCCTTAATTTTGGCAACTCCACAGTTTTGGTACGAAGCTTGTAAGCAGAGTTGCGGTCCAAAATAGTCTTAGGGGTTTCGAGGTTGGGTCAAAGCCACTCTTTTTGTAAATAACTAAGGGTTTAAGCCCATGGTATTGTAATAGTGCACTTGTATAAATAGGCACTTATGTAAAGGAGTCAAAGAGGTTTTTTGTGTAGGATGACAATTTGATGCGAAGAAGCTAAGGTCTATTTTTTGGGTTAAGGTTAAGTCCCAGCTAAGTGCGCAGAGGGTTTTGGAAGAAAGGTTCTGCAGTTAAGTGCGCAATTTTGGGTTGTTGAGAAGATCTGTAGCTGAGTACGTCGATCAAAACTGTTGTTTTGTAAAGTGTTGAATATAAACGCAGTTCTGTGGACGTAGCCCCTACACTGGGGGTGAGTCATGTATATCTTGTGTTGTGGTGGTTCCTTTTAGTTTTTGTGCTGTTATGTTTTTATGCATTTGATAAGTAGGTGAATGATAAGTAAGATATATTGCTAAGTACTAACTTCGCTGTGAATTCCCAGTTAAGGGTTAAGCAAGAAACTATCTTTTTATCTAAACTACGAAGCTATTTAAGTGAATGTCGAAGCTCTGTATTGCATAATTATTATTTGTTAAGGAAAAAGGTACAGTAATATTCCTCTTTCACTTGCAGAAACCTGAGTCTGCAGCACCCCATAGTTGTTTCAAGTGAGATTGCAACCTGTTCGCAGGTTGTTTCCGAAAGGGCCAACACTATGGGTATGTCTGTTGGTGCGAAGATAAAATTATAAGAACCCGGGTCTGCCCTTAGCCCAACAGCCAATTCGATTTTATTGTGATAATAAAGCAACATGTGATATTGCTCATAATCCGGTTAAACATGATCAAACAAAACATGTGGAGGTAGATAGATTCTTCATTAATGAGAAGTTGGATGATGAGATCGTGGAGTTGCCTAAGATTCGATCAGAGGATTAGTTGGCTGATATTCTCACCAAAGCAGTTTCAAGTCGAGTGTTCTCAAATTTTTTGGGCAAGTTGGGCATGTGTGACATCTATGGACCAACTTGAGGTGGAGTGTTGCAGTATGGAATGATTCTTTCCCATCTTGTAGTTACTGATTCTTTCCTATTCTTTATGTGATTCTTTCCTATCTTGTAGATGGTTGCTTCCTATCCTTTTAGGATCTACAACTTTATTATAGCATCTGTAGCTTGACTGTAGGATCAACAGATCGATTGTAGGATCTAAAAATTGATCCATTGATGTATATGTACCTATACAATTCACTGTAATAAACAAAATTATATTTCTCTTGAACTCTATTTTGAACTCGGCTTACTTCAACTTAGGTTGATACCCAAGAGATTGGGTCACCTAGGGAATCACTATTTATTTTTCCTTTCCAGTTCCCCGACTTGACTAAAATTATAATTTTGCTACTAGTGGATCTGTTTCCCTATCATTTGGTAGTATCAAGTTTCACCCTCTAAGTCAAACAGTCAAATTCCTAACCTAGTATGTTAGAATCATAATCACCTTTTACTAAGCTTTGCATTTTCGAATGGGGGTCGTGAGGGGACATTACATTGAACATTTTCAATTCTTGTCGAAATGAGAATTAGTATCATGTTTAGTCATGTGTTATTGATGTTAATTCTTATGTCATTCAATAATTTAATTGCAAAAATAACTGCAAATGTGTGGCACAATAACAATTTTGAAGAGTAAACAATGGACATTGATATAACCCAAGGAAATAAGGTCATATTTGTTTTTCATGCTCACATTTTCATTTCTCTAAAGGTACTAAAAATACTTTTCTCCTTCGTATATAATTTTTAAGTTTAAAAAACTAGAATTACGTGATATGACTATGAATGTAACACTAATTTTATCTTAACCTTTATGTTGTATTCTGCCCTGGGATCTGGGCTTTAAATATCTTTCCTGAAGATCTATACCATTGGTAGATCATTGTCCTGAGAATCTAGGTCGAGTGGACACAACTTGCCTAAGTTCAACTCATCAATTGAATTGCATGCATCATTGCTCTCATTGGTTCAATGAAAAAACAATACTATGACAATGACACATGCAATTCAGGTGATGAATTAAACTTAGACGAGTTAAGTCCACTCAGCCTGGATTCTCAGGACTACGATCTACCTATGGTATAGATCCTCGAGTTAGATATTTAAAGCGCAGAGCCCATGGTGGAATAGATCATTGTGGAAATTGAACCCAAGTGTTAGAACAATTACACTCACAACAATTATGAATTACACATGCAAATTACTCACAAAAGAGACTGAATATGGAGCTGAACACTAATCTATATTGAATAAGTGTACAATAGCCAACCCTGTGAAGTCATAGGCTACCACAATAAATAATTACATGAAATATTCGAATGCATAAGGATTCCATTTGAATTTGGTCAAAAGAAGGCTTACTAAATCTAAGCAAATCCCCCATAGGTGCATAAAGCAGTTTCCAAAACTGTCTAGGAGCTCACGAATTGGAAAAATCAATTAGGAAAGATAATAGATGGTGGAAGGACAACTCATACATGCTTTTCATAGGATAAAAGAGTGGAGGATGATGAGGACAAAAAACAAGTTAACTTCACCCAGTCAAATTTTCCCAATTGCCTTAAAACTCAGAAAAAACAGGAAATAAAGTAGAAAAAGTAGACATGAGCTAGGGAGGCCAGGAATAAATAAGATTTGATTTCAAGAGGTTTCCCAAGCACTCCATGACTCAAATTTATCAAGTTTGACCACTATGGATGTGTGGAGAACAACTTGCATAAGGTGGAATATGGAAACTAGGAAAATAAGACAAAAATTGGATTAATTAATGTCTAAGGTAGCTAACTATGGGTTGATTATTATAACACACCCCCTTAAGCTTGACTTATGAGTAAAATATCAGAAAATTATAGGGCCTAGCAACAAGGCTTAGTCACTCTTTACATAATGCATGTCCATTTAACCAAGGAAAGAGGGAAAAACCCAGTGGGAAAAATCCTCCCTTAAACATGGAGAGTTAAACAAAATTTGGAAATATTGTCATCACTCATGCTTCACAACATGATCAGTAATCCCCATCCGTGATTTGAGACTGCTGAATGACTTCTCACAAAAAGAGTAGGTGAATGGTGCCATCATGCACAAGCTATCTGATGTAGTGCATATGGATCTCAATGTGTTTGGTTCTCTGCTTCTGAACTGGATCATTGCATATTCGAATGGTACTCTGATTATCATAGTAGATAGTAGTTGAGTATTCTGATTCAAAGCCACACTCTCCAAGCAACCCCTGCAACCATAAACATTGAGTTGCTGCATTTACAACTCCTCTGTACTCTGCTTCTGTAGATGAGAGTGCAATGGCACTCT
>LPNX010948930.1:45997-58514 GCA_001517045.1 Pseudotsuga menziesii
TTTCTTTCTTGACCAGTTGATTGCCCCTTCTGCAAGAATGAACACATATCCTAATGTTGACTTTCGATCTGTGTTGTCACCTGCCCAATCACTGTCAGTAAACCCAATCAAATCAAGATCATATTTAGCTTTGTAGAAGATCCCATGAGTCCTTGTTCCCTGAACAAAGTTAACGATCCTTTTGGCTGCTCTACAATGGATCTCATGCGGATGATCCATGTATCTTGAGGCCACACTTACTACATAAGAAATATCAGGTCTATTCTATGTAAGATACAACAAACATCCAATCAATTGCCTATAAAGTGTATTGTTTACCATAGGTGAAGAATCAGCTTCTTCAAGCTTAACTCCTGAAAGGAAAGGAGTCTTGCTTGGCTTGCAATCCTTCATATTGAATTTGTTCAGCAAATAAAAGGCATACTTGGACTGATGTAATTTGATTCCTTCTTTGGTTTGAGCAATATCTAGCCCCAAGAATTGGCTCAATAAGCCCAAATCTATCATTAAGAAGGCATGGTTCATTGCATCCTTCAAGGAGGGAATTTCATCCTTTGAGCTTCCTGTAATGAGGAGGTCATCAACATACATAAAAATGATCATCAATGAACCATTAATTATCTCCAAATAGACATTTGGATCTAATTTGCATCGAAAAAAATTCAGTGATAGCAGAAAGCTATCAATCTTGGCATACCAAGCCTTGGGGGCTTGCTTAAGCCCATACAATGACTTCTTTAGCCTGCACACAAGAGATGGGTTAGAAGAAAATCCTTGAGGCTGTTAGATGTAAATATATTTATTGAGGTGTCCATTCAGGAAAGCACACTTTACATCCATGTGGTGTACCTCCCACTGCTTTGAAGCTGCAATGGCTAAGGCTAGCCTGATGGAGTCCATCTTTGCCACTGGTGCAAAGGTCTCATTGTAGTATATGCCATGTACCTGTGAGTAGCCCTTGGCTACCAATATTTCCTTGTACTTCATAGGTGAACCAGCAGCAGAATTTTTTTTTTGTACACCCACTTACATTGAACTAGCTTCCTCCCTAGGGGAAGATCAACCAGCTCCCGAGTGTTGCTCTTCTAGAGTGAGCTGAACTCTTCTTTCATGGATTCTTTCCATATTGGATCATTTTATGCATCTTCATATGTCTATGGGTATGATTCAACCATTAGATAGCATTTCTTTGCAAACATAGGATCTTTCATGCAAAGAGCACTCTCAAACTGAGATCTAGTCCTCCCAGGATCATTAGGATTTCCAGCTAGTTCTCCAGCTGCATGAATGGTCTTGGATGCCCATTTTGGTCTTGTCGAACTGTTAGGATCTGCAGTTAAATCATCATTATTAGACATATCAGAATCATCATGTTCAACTATCTCTTCACTTACATTCATAAGTTCTGGTGGTGAAGAGGATTCTCCAACTTCCACTGCTGCTAGGGGCTCTTCTTGAAACTAAACACACCTTTCAATGAAGGATTTGTTTGTGCTCAAATTGATCAGCTTGCACCCTTTTGAATCTTTAGAGTACCCAAAAAATAGACACTCTTGGCTTTGGGGCTGCAAAGCCTTCCTCTTTTCTGTTGGAATTCTAGCCCAAGCCCTTGAGCCAAAAATCCTAAAATGGGTCACATCTGGCTTGTGCCCACTCCATGCTTCGAAAGGAGTCATGCCATCAAGTTTTTTATGAGGCACCCTATTCTAGATATAGGCCGCATAGTTTATATCTTCATCCCAAATCTTTGGTGGCAAAGTCTTAGCCTCCATCATGCAGATTGCCATCTCTTTCAGTGATCTGTTCTTTCTCTCACCAACACCATTCTGTTGTGGTGTGTAAGGGATAGAATGTTGTATCTGAATGCCTACATTTGCACAATATTGAATGAACTCAGACTTGACATACTCACCACCATTGTCATATCTGAGGACCTTGAGTTTTCTCCAAGACTGGTTTTCAACCAAAGCCTTAAAGACTTTGAAGAGGAAGTAAACCCAGCAATACCTGGAAAAGTCATCTATGAATGTCAATGCATATTTTGCCTGATTCATTGACATATGAGGAAATGGGCCAGAAACATCACTGTGGATCAACTTAAGAGGTGCAAAGGTTCTCTCATGACTAGCTCTCTCAAATTTATGCTCTGGGTGTTTTTCTAAGATGCAACCCTGACAGACTCCTTTGGAAAACTTAATCTTTGGTAACCCTATGACCATTTCTTTTTCACTAAGATCAGAAAGATACTTGTAATTAATGTGGCCAAATATTTCATGCCAAAGCTTGCTTGCCTCATTACCATGAATTAGAAGAGCATAGGGGTTTGAGTAGGGTAGGAAGTTTGAGAACATGTATACCTTCGAAGTGTGATTCGCAACTCCTTTTCCAATGACTTTACCACTTGAGATCTCTGTGATCTCAACTTCATTAGGGGAGAATATGACCTTCTTTGGAGACCCTCTGTGGGTCATCTGATACACTGATAAGAGGTTAGAGGCAAGACCTGGAACATACAACACATTGCTGAACTTACCATGGTCAATATCAATCCTCCCTTTTCCTAAACTTTCAGTGAGAGAGTCATCTCCCAGTACTATTGGTGGACCTTTCAACATGTCAAGTGAGGTGAATGCCTCCTTGGTTGAAACCATATGTCTTGAAGCTCGAGAATCAATGATGAAACTAGGTGAGCTTGATGTGCCAGCAACCAATGCATGAACTCTCTCTCTCTGTCTTCTGAATTTGATCCTCCTTCCCTCTTCTTTGAGCTCTCTAGAAGGGAGATGAAATTCTTCTCCAGAAGTTGGGTCAGCATGTCTATTTGCTTCTTCATGCAGGAGCTTTGAGAATGATTGCCCGTATTGCAGTATGCGCACTTGCTCATTTCTCCTTTGTTCTTCTTCTTCTGGGGGTTCTTCTTGGAACCTTGAGGCTCCTCTGGAGACTTGTTCTTGTCTCTCTTTTGCTCAGGTGGATTTTTAGCTTTCTTCTTGATTTTTGAATCCACCCTCGAATCTCCAGCAACTAGAGCTTGGTCTTTGGAAGGTTTGATGGTGCCCATCATCACCAATTTATCTTGTTCTTGTGTGAGAGATTCCATGAAATATGCAAGCCTAGGCATTTTCCAGGCTCGAGTTGTCAACTTTGTGGCATATAAGGTCAAAAAAAACACTAAATAGTCAATACCAAGCTTTGAGAGTATGTCTAAAAGCAGTTTCTCATCCTTCTTTTCGATCCCACATTGTTTTAGCTGCAAAACAAGTGCGTTGAACTTGGAAAAATAGAGTTGCAGGGATTCAAAGCTATTGGGACTCAGGGAGATCAATTCATTTTAAATTTGATGTCCCCTCATCTCACCTGTCTTACCAAAAAGATCAACAATCTTCTCCCATACTTCATTTGGTGATGTCAATCCATCAAGATGGAAAAGGAGGTCTTTGGATATGCTCAGACACAGGAGACCATAGGCTTCATCCCTCCTGTTGTGCCATTTAATATTCTTTGTAGTTGCATTGGGATTTGTTTCTATTTCCATAGTCACTCTATAGAGGCCTTTCGCACTCAACAGCATCTCCATCTCTGCTTTCCATTCAAAGAAGTTAAATGGAGTCAAGATGATCTTCTGAGATTGATCCATAGCTCAGAAAGTGTCCCTTCAGTCAGCAGAATGCTCCTAGTCAATCATGTCGAACCTGCAACATAAATTGGAAGGAGAGAAATTGATATACAGAGGCTCTAATACCATGTGGAAATTGAACCCAGGTGTTAGAACAATTAAACTCACAACAATTGCCAATTACACATGCAAATTACTCACAAAAGAGACTGAATATGGAGCTGAACACTAATCTGTATTGAATAAGTGTAAAATAGCCAACCCTATGAAGTCATAGGTTACCACAATAAATAATTACATGAGAGATTCAAATGCATAAGGATTCCATTCGAATTTGGTCAAAAGCAGGCTTACTAAATCTAAGCAAAACCCCCATAGGTGCATAAAGCAGTTTCCAAAACTGTCTAGGAGCTCATGAATTGGAAAAATCAATTAGGAAAGCTAATAGATGGTGGAAGGACAAATCATACATGCTTTTCATAGGAGAAAAGAGTGGAGGATGATGAGGACAAAAAACAAGTTAACTTCACCTAGTCAAACTTTCCCAGTTGCCTTAAAACTCAGAAAAAGCATGCAATAAAGCTGAAAAAACAGACATGTGCTAGGGAGGCCAGGAATAAAGCAGATTTGATTCCAAGAGGTTTCCCAAGTGCTCCATGACTCAAATTTAGCAAGTTTTACCACTATGGATGTGTGGAGGACAACTTGCATAAGATGGAATATGGAAACTAGGCAAATAAAACAAAAATTGGATTAATTAATGTCTAAGGTAGCTAACTATGGGTTGATTATTCTAACAAACATGACGATTAAGATAAAAATTCGTGTAAATTCAAAGTCATATCACATAATTGTAGTTTTTTAAAATTAAAAATTATATATGAAGGAGCAAAGTATTTTTAGTATTTAAAACATTTCAGTAGATTTCCAGGTACTACATTGTATACAGATTGGATATATTACTAATAGGAATCAAATGATGTTGAAATTCCTTACCAACAACTGATGACATAAACAAGAAATTTGGGGTCTAAAATGGGCCTTATAAGAAAACGCGCCAACAACAAATTTTGTGAGTTGTAATTCAGGAACCAATAGAATTTCAATAAAATGAGTCAACCATAATGGTTGAATTGACATATTTTTCATAAAAGAAAACTACTTTTTTTGTTCGTATTTTCGAAATATATCCTTGTTTTTTTACTCAAATTCCGAGTGAGAGAGCTCGCTGGATGCGGAATTTAATTCCACATCCAACGAGTACCCACAATGCATACTTTTGATGGACCTTGCTACCCCAAAAATAAGAAATACCTGAAAAATGTGATAATGATGTAAAAGTATGCATGGTGGGTATCGTTGGATGTGGAATTCAATTCCGCATCCAACGAGCTCTCCCAATCAGAATTTGAGTAAAACCACAGGGAGATATGTCGAAAATACGAACAAAAAAATAGTTTTTTTCATTCTTCCTCCAAAATTAATAACTATTATTTTATTATTTTAACTATTATTTTATTATTTTCCTTAGGAAGCCCATTTTAGACCTCAAATTCCCTTTAATGAATTCTAATGAAAACACACCATGATACTACTTGAATATAAGAATTAAAAAAAATGAAATACCTGTAGTTCAGAGACTCTAAAATTATTGTTAAAGCCCCAAAATGAATCCCTGGCATCACCATCAAGGTTTCACAACTATTGGTTAAAGTTTTGAGTTCTCATGCTAGGATGTATTGAAGGGTTTATTGTATCTACATCATGGTCATTTTGCTACAAACAATAGTTTGTCAACTTGGTCACTTCACACAATATTCATAATCAATGTAATCTATAGTGTTGTTTAAATCCATGTCTCTTTTCAACATAGAGTTCAATGTTTTTGTTAATATCTTTGGTCCAGAAAAAATTTAAACTTCATTAAATTTAGTTATAAGGAGGGTCACAAGGTCGCATATATGAGGAGCAAAATATTATTATCACTATGAAAAACCATTTTTATGACTTCAGCGAGTTGGCATGTCATATTTATTTCATGGGTCTTATCCATTTGCTATATTCTTAATGTACTCGTGTCTAGATGAAACAGATTGGTAATAGGTTATAATTGTCAATTATGTTTATGTACACATTTATCTATACAATGAGAGAATTCTAATTATATGTTCTAGGTGAACTATGGAAATATTTTTCTTGTTCCCTAAACTTTGATGTCTCTTTCATAGTTTCAAACAACTAAATCTAAAAAACAAAGGACACCTTCCCTTGTTACTAGTATATTTTACTATGGTTAAAAGTATTATATTATTGTTCCTTCAAGTCTTCTTCTTATGCATTTATATTCTTATCATTTATTCGGATATGAAAAATAAAAAATTTAAATTCTTTATATTTATTACAATGTTGAGAATAAGTATCCTTCTTCTTATTCTTTTTAATTTTATATTTCATTATTTTTTTATTTTTTCACTTATATATTTTTTTTAATTTTTACATTTACCATCTTTAAAAAATTATAATTTCCCATTTCCCTTTATTCTTTTGTAATTTTTCTTTTAAATTCTCATAGACGGGTCTTTCAAACCCATTTCTAAAATGTCCTATAAGAACATAATATAATATATAATTTATATATAATATATATAAGCTAAAGCATATATCCCGAAAAAATATGCTAGTATATTGGTAGTCATGTACAAAGCTCTTTTTCAAGTGTTAAAAAGTAGTTCGATCGATGGTTTATCAAAGCCTCGATCGAGGGTTTAATAAACCCTTGATCAAGGGTTTATTGAAACCTCGATCGAGGTTTCCACAAACCCTTGATTGAGGTATTTAAATACCTCGATTCAGGGCTTGAAAAACAAAAATTTAGCCCTATTTCAATAAAAGCAATGTCTCTCTATGTCTTTCATGGGTGTAAACCCTGCCATTTATGGCATACAGTTGAGCGGAGTTCATACCGATAGATTTGTCACTGAATCCTCTATCCATTGAGATATAGTGCATGCGTTTTGGCATTCATATTGGGTTTTTTTTTAGTTAGTTCTAAAACTTATACTTAGAAAACCAAACAACAACTTCAAAGCAGCTCAAAGAAAAATACGTAGGGTAAAATATACGAATCCAAAAATTTCATAAAAATGGACAGCCCACACATCGACGTGTCCTCTTCAAAAGGGTGTCTTTGGTTTTTCAATTTTTGAAAACAGGGAAAAAAAAGATGGGATGGACATAGATGTGTATAAAATGATGCCAAAATCAGATGTGGTCACTTTCGAAAAATAATAAATAATTGTATATTGTGAAATAAATTAACAAAAAAATATGTAGACCATAGTGCACTTTGTGTAGATCATGCTCATGTATTTTTCTTTTAATTATTAATATAAGATTGAATTATTAGGGATGGACATGAGGCACTTATTAAATTCTTCAAATATTTAAGGTCACACAGTTCATTAAAAGAAAACTTTCACACATTAAATGACATCAGAATATTTAAAAAAAAATATCATTGGGAAGCCAACATAATATTCTACAATTTGTTTTTTTACTGCAAGTTGAAATTCACATGGAATATATCCGTTTAGAGGGATTTTATCTAGGAGATGAGTAAAAAATCAGGTTTTCATCGCCAAATTTGGCCAAAAAGTGTTACCTGCCTTCATGGAATCACCCATATGTGATCATAGTCTTCAAAAATATGTGTCTGATCATAATCCAAATGGTCTATTTCATTAACCCCGTTGAAATTGGTGCCAAGTGTCACTTGATCCCATGTATCAATGGTATCTCTGTATACTTACAATCATCCCATTCATCGATGCTATAGGAATTGCAAAATAAATCCTTCAATCTTGTCTAAATTTGTAGGGCCGAGTTGTTTAAGATTCTAATTGAATGAAAATGTCAGTTCCATGTAGTGTGTTCACCCGATGTGTTTGGGATCGGTCCACATTTGTCACCTCCAAGAATATTCTTTGCACCAAGTGTTTCCTTGTTGCTTGTTCTCCCATGACAGATGCACACCATTTCACTATAGATGTAGCCTATCGAAGGTGAGCACCTGTAAACTTTATCTCTTCCCTTCGAAGCGCAATTTTAATGCATGTACCAGCACCATCATGCTCTCCTTTTCCATGACCAGTTCCAAAGTAGTTCCATACATGTGGCACATTGTATTTTATGTGCAACAAACACAACCATTCAAATACATGTGCATTCTTGAACTGTCTAGCACAATCATCTGACCAAATGAAATGACGATAAAATGGTATATCCATAGCTATCACATGATAATAGAATAATTTAAAGCAATGTTGCACGTAATGGATTTCATGGACCCGGTCATCACTTATGTAGACTCTGACCTTCTTTCAGTATCACACATATATCTTCATTGCTATCTGGCCCATGTCGATACATGATACAGACCATTATGCTCACCTTCTCTGAGTGATAGTATTGACTTTGTATTTCATTTTGTGGTTGTAGGGTGTAATTTTTCACAAAGTCAACCACTGATATCATTGTTCTGAGAGGGAAGGTGTCCCCTCATATTCTGAATTTTTCATCTTGACACCATGCCATATCGACATGTTGAATGTACTATTGGATCTTTCCACGAAACTCTGAAATAAAATCACATACTTGCACCTGGTGTAAAAAAATAAAAACTGTTATAAAACAACAGAAAAAAATGTGTACATGAATATTAATATGTCAATATTCAACAATTTACCTGTGAAGTCAACAATTTAATCTTCCTTCTTTGTTTCCCATCATGTAGCTGATATGTATCTTAGTAATAGTTCTCCTTCTTGACAATTGCATTCCCGAATGCTTGATCTTCACTTTCATGGATACAATCAGACCATAGTGATAGCCCACCATAATTGTTGCATGAACTGTCTACACATTGTTTTAACTAATGTGTCTTCCCATATTTCCTCGGACACAATATGCTATGGATGAAATCTCTGGATGACATTGGTGGTACTATACTTTAGCATTCCTGCACATCGTTAGGATGCAAAAAACGACGTATATGTGAAAATTTATGGTAATATAGGTCAAACTCTATGTGGTATCTACAACAATAAGTGTTCTAGATGGTATTGATTCTAACATACCAAGGCTTGCATTTTTCAAAATATCTTTGCCCGACCCTTAGATATACATGGGAAACTTTAAACATCTCGAACAATTGAGTTTTTGTCATGTCAAGATAATGTTTAACATGAGGTTCATTGTTTCTAGAACCCCTACAATGTTTTAACAAATCCTTCGTGTTAGAATAAGGCCTAGTGTTATCGTGCCAAAACGTGTGCATTAGGACCTTCACTGCTTCGACTAACTTCATGTCTTTGAGGGGAAACCTACTACTAAATGCCCATAATGTTTCCATTTGTCCCTCTACATCAAGTTTTTCTCTTCTTACTAAATATTTTTTAAGTGTCTTTGGATGTAAAGGCACAATTTGTGATGAGAATTTAAGTAAACGGCGTTGTCTTGTGGATCTACATACAATTGATTTAGCTAATACACGACAAGCCACATTACAGTCCTGTGAATGAGTTTTTTTACCAATCGACATGAATGCAGTAGCAAGATATTTAACAATGTGATTACTTGATTCGATATTATTCATTGTTCTTATGCCTAAATTTCTTATAACAATTGTCATATTTCTATATTTAGGCAAAGCTAAAAACAATTGGCATTTACCGTCTTCGGATTTTTTATCAAAATATTATTTCATTATTTGAGAACAATGATGAAGGATAGTGCATTTAGCCACCTTACCTTCCATGGAAGTCAATTCGCTCTCATCCACTTGTATATGTTTAGGAGTTCTCTTTTGTTTTGTTGCAAATTTTCTTGCCGTTTGAAATGTTGGAGTGACGTTTACATCCACTATAGGCTGACAAATTCGATTCGGAGATTGAACCTTCGGCCATGGTTGTTGTTGAGTCACATTTGCATCGGGAGTAGCATAATTATTGAACTCTTCACAAGTTTGTCCATTTACTAATAGATGAATAATATCATCTTCCGTATAACCATCTTCCTTTAATGTTGCATTATCTTCCTCAGCCTCTACGTGAGGTATCTGTTGAGAGGGAATGGGAATTATATGCTCATCTAATGAATGCCGACAATTTCTTGAAAATTCCCTCTTTTTTCTTTTTTCTTTTCATCTTATTCCGGTGTAAGCATGTAACATCCCCGACCCTCCTACCTGTGAAGAGGATGCTACCCAACCATTAACCATCCGAGAAAACCACCCCATGAACATGTACATACATATAAATTGAACGAAAATGCTTGAAAATCAAGCATGCATACATGATTATAATTTAGTGGAAGCAAAACCATACATTCATTCAAGCATACCACATGTTCATCATAATTCATTAACAGTAAATATGATTGAAAAAGTAGATTATTCAAGAATAATGATCTTATAAGAACTGTCCTACAACCAACTACGTCACTGCAACGTTCCACCCAACCATAGGCCAGTGTGCTCCTTAATATCTCAGCAATGCTGCCACCCCCAAGATGGGCATGATCCCCCAAGTAATAAGGGAATAAGTAGGCTTATAGATAGCCAAGGATAACAAAACAACCAAACCAACACAATTGGGTTTCTCAGACAAACCACAGATCAGCCAAGCCAACAAAGTTGGGTTTATCAGGCCATCCAGGAGCTGGGAAAGGATAAATGCTAAGAGAGTGATCCCATTGAAGATATGAGGACACCTACACCGGAACTAGCCTAACTTCTACGACAACCACACACACCCAGCTTAAGGAAATCAGTCCCTTCTCTGATACACAATCCCTCAGGCCCTGACCTCCCTACTAGTGCTATTCAGGGGTTGTGGAGAAGAAAGCCAGCCCTCTAGCTTTGTCTGTGTGGTTCCCAAACACACAAGGTTTGTCAAGAAAACCAATCCCTCATCCCCACTCCAACACAGTCCAAAGACCCACCACTACATGCGTGCATCAAAACCAGCAATTACAGCTTTGACAGGGGAAATAAATACCTAATTCATTCTTGGCCCTATCGTGGCCAAAATGACTCAATGATAACCTACAGAAGCTCCAAAATGTGAAGGAAAACACCGCCAACAAAATGTAGGTGAACTCACAGCAACCACAAATCAGGTGAAGAGAAACACACCCCTCTCACAATGCAGCAACGAGATCATTACACAGTCCGATAATGGGACAAAAGGAAAAACGATTCTCTGCATAGACAGGAGGAAGAACATACACAGACCACCATCCATGAGGAAACGTACACCCAGCAGAAATAAAAAAATGGCACCTCCACTAGGGAAATCATGGGTGACAGCAATCCATTTTCCATCTCTGCATGAGAGTGAGAAAAACTGGCGAGACTGGGAGAGTGGAAGCTTCCCTTGTTGTTTTCCTTTCCCCCATGTGAATGGATGATCCAGTTAGTGGAGTGTGTGTGTCTGCAAACCTACCACCCACCACCTCCAACAATAACTTCCCCCAACTAACCAACAGAAGTATTAACTGGGTGTTTGACACATGGATTTTCTCCATTGGTTCAAGTTTTAACAATCCCCCCCCTTATCCTTAGGAAAATCATTCCCTTTTCAATATGGTTGCATTGACATAGATGGTTGGAGTTATTTTAATTAAAATGCATAGTTCTGCATCTTAAGAGAGCATTTAGGAAAGGTTGTAAGGCTTATGCAGTAACAATAACTGATGAAGAAAATTTAAATAACATTGATAAAATAAAATTGGAGGATATACCAGTTTTAAAAGAGTATGTAGATGTATTTCGGGAAGAAATTCTAGGGCTGCCTCTGAAAAGCAAACTAGACTTTACCATTGAGCCGGTACGTGGTTCAGTACCCAGCTCAAAGGCCCCTTATCAGATGAACATACTTGAACTTAATGAACTTAAGTCACAATTAAAAGAACTTACTAACAAGAAATATATTCAACCCTATGTGTCTCCCTGGGGGGCACCTGTCATCTTCATTAAGAAAAAGGACGGAACTCTACAACTTTGCATATATTACCATCAGTTGAATAATATGACTATTAAAAATAGATACCGATTGTAGAAATTTAGGCCAGCAGTAGATTAATTATACCCACAACAATTATCAATTGATCATGTAAAATTGCTAACAAGAGAGATTGAATATGGAGCTGTAACACAAAATTATATTAACTGAGTGTACAATAGCCAAACCTATAATAACATAGGTTTCTGAGTATATAGAATACATCAAGAGGTCGAATGCATAAGGAGGCATCCAAAACTAGCATAAAGCAGGCTTACTCAAAATAGGAAAATCCCCCATAGGTGTAAAAAGTTGATCCCAAATCTATCATGGAGCTCACGAATTGGAAAGGGCGCATGGGAAAGATAAAGAGTAGTGGAATGGCAGCTCATACATGATTTTTCATGGAGAAAAGAGTGGAGGATGAAGAGGACAAAAAACTAGTTCACCTCACCTAGTCTTGCTTTCCTATGTGCCTTAAAACACTGAAAAAGCAGGCAGTAAAGAAGAAAAAACAGATAGGCACCTAGGAGGCCAGGAATAAAGAAAATTTGATTCCTAAGGATTTCCCAAGTGCTACATGGGTCAAATATGGCAAGTTTGACCTTTATGGATAGGCAATTAGCAACTTGCACAAGGTGGGACACATGAACTAGGCAAATAAGACAAAAATAAATGAATTAATGTCTAAGTGGGTAAACTATGGGTTGATTATTCTAAAACCCCCCCTTAAGCCTGACATTATGAGTAATAAATAAAAAATATAGGGCCTAGCAACAAGGCTTAGTCACCCTTTTACATACTGCAAGTCCATACAACCAAGGAAAGAGGCAAAACCAAC
>LPNX010948930.1:64257-80064 GCA_001517045.1 Pseudotsuga menziesii
AAATTTACAGCAGTTATCAGCACTTATACAATAGATCTGGAAGAACAACTTAAAGCGGGGTTAGAACGAGATGAAATTTACCAAAAATTACAAGCAAAAACAAAAGAAAATCCAATAGAAAGTTTAATTAAAGGGTACAACTTGAATGGAAAAGGATTTTTATTGTATAAAGATAGAATGTATGTACCTAATATACCTAAAGTTAAGTTATTAATTTTAGATGAAATCCATAAAACTCAATACTCAGGCCATCCAGGTTATCAGAAGACTATAACTATGTTAAGAAAAGAATATTTTTTGCCAAACATGAAGACTGAACAATAAGAATATATCGCTAGATGTTTTGAATGTCAGCAAGTAAAAAATGAACATCAACATCTAGCTGGATTTCTTCAGCCATTGCCCATTTCTAGCTAGAAATGGGAGATAATTAGTCTTGATTTTGTTATTGGACTACCTAAAAATCAGAATTTAAATGATTCTATAATGGCAGTAGTTGGCAAATTGAGTAAAGAAGCCCATTTTATACCTTTAAAAACTACGTATAAAGCTGCAAACATAGCTGATATCTTTTTAAAGCAAATTTTCATATTGCATGGGATACCGAAAGTTATAATCTTAGATAGAGACCCTAAATTTACAGGTAACTTTTGAAAATATTTGTCTAAAGGATTAAATACTACACTCAATTTTAGTACTTCATTCCATCCTCAAATTGATGGACATACTAAAAGAGTAAACCAAGTACTGGAAGATTTACTGAGAATGTATGTAAAAGATCAGCGAGGTAAATGGGAGGATTATTTGCATCTGGTAGAATTTGCTTACAATAATAATTACCAAGCTTCAGCCAGATTTAGTCCCTTTGAAATCTTGTATGGAAGGAAGTGTAACACTCCTATATCTTTGAGTAATCCGGTGGACATATTAGTATTAGATCCTGAATTATTGAAAGAAATGGAAGAAATTGTAAAGCAGGTGCAAGGTAATCTGAAAATTGCGCAAGATCGATAGAAAAGTTAACCAGACCTTAAAAGAACTCCAAAAGAGTTTCAGGTAGGTGAACATGTGTTCATCAAGGTGGGACCTGTTAACTCATGAACTTGTTTTCTTTAGTTTTATATTTCGCTTGTGATTTTTACTTTAAGCTTGCTTATTTGCTTACTTTAGAAAATTTTTAGTTTTAAGCGAAATTTTCATTTTTGCTTTAGGTTTTCATTAGGTTTGTTCTTCTCATGGTTTTGAAGGGTTCTATAGGACATTATGTGGATTAATTGGTTCACAAATAGCACCATGCTCAAATTTTAACATTAAAACCTCAATCAAAATACAATTAATGATTAAAAGAGCGCCAAATTTGATTTTAAAATATTCTTGTAGCACAACGACTAAATTTTTACACTACGGTGCTACAAGAATATCATAGGCGCTAAAATATCTGGTTTTTAAGCAAATTTCTTCCATGATGTTGATTTCTAGATGACTAATCACATGCGTAGATGATTTTGATATGTGTTCCATCAGAAATAATCATGCAAATAGGTGTGGTCTGAGATGTGAATGAGATCGTGGCAAATCAGCAGTTAAGGTTGGGTGAACCTTGATAGGAAGAGGAATGAGCCAAAATTGATGTGAAAGAAACTATACACATATGCATGACGAAGATGGAGGCAAAGTGGAGCAAAGACATCTGCTTAAAATTCGGAATTTGCAGTTACAGAAGAGATTTAGGGCTTTCTCGTCATGCCCGTTGGAAGCAAATTGAAGACTTGAAGACACATGGGAAGTTAAATTCAATAGGAAGATACTCCAAGGATTAATTTTCAAAGTTCACAGTTGGCTGGGAGTGAGGTATTCCACGTAAACCTGGTCATCGCTGCCAAATTGGGGGTTTTTCACTCAGGCTGGTTATGTTAAAATTGATTAAGGAAAGTTTTAATTCATGTTGTTAACAATATCCCTACGATCATATATCCATTTATAAAAGGGTTTTAGATGTTTGGGCAAGTGACAAGTTGAAAAAGCAACAGTTACCTTGAATAATTTCCTTGTCAAGACCAGCAAATTTGGTAGGGTGAAGGTCTGTATTGTTTATGGAAACCAGGGTTCCACAGATTCACTTGTTACCTGTAATCAATGCAACGAGTTAGCTGACCATGTCAATTTCATGCATATTTTGTCTGAGTAGGTGCTAGAGGATGATTGTGTTTGTGCTGAATGCAAGTTGAAGCAAAAAAGTTAGCACATATAAGACTTCTCTCATATCATCTCAGCCCCTAGTTAAACAGTCACAATTTCAATCTAAGAAGTGAGCAACTGAGAGCTCTAATGCAGAATTCCTATTGCAAAGAGATAGCTCATTAGTAGCATTGGAATGAGCCAAGGGTTCTATTTGTGCAGAATCACAACACACAGATGTTTCTAGGCATTCTAAAGTTGGTCTTGTATTGAAATGAACATTTTGGAAGATAGTTAAATTCAGTAGCATCTTTGTGAGAGGATTTTGGGTACTCTGTTGACCTAAACCACCTGATATCAGTGTAAAATATTTCTTACATTCAAAATAGAACAGACTGTCAAAACTTTAAAAGTAGATGGGAAAAAGTGGGAAGACCAACAGGGCTGAGCCCACTGAGCTGAATTGGGTTGACCAGTTTCCAGGTTGTGCAGAGCTTTTTCAAAATGCTGGATGGTTAGATTTCTTCAGGAAGATTGATGGCTACAACACCGAGGTCTCTTATAGATTTGCCCAATGTTATAACCAAGACATGGTATCATTTGATACCCTGAAGTTTAAGTTGACTGTGGAGTTAGTTGCTGAAGCAATAGGAGTCAGAAATGAAGGAGAAATGTGGTTCAAAAAGTTTGCATTCACCTTCAATGCCCAAAGGTATATTTTACCTGGCATTATTCCATACTGGAGCAAAGGAGTACTAATATAGAATTTCAGAGATGAATGGGTAGAGCCCATTAAAGTCCTTCAAAGCTATATTACCTATGAAGGGAGATATGCTTATGTCTTTAAATATCATTTTAGATTTCTATAGCACCTTGTTGGTGAATCAAGGATGAGTCTTCCTTTATTTTTGTTCAAAAGTTTACAAAATATGTCAAGCAGGGTCAAGGAGCATCATGATCACACTACACCGTCCATTTTCCATCATGGATTAATCAAGCTAATTATCAGTACTACTCTGCAAAGAGAAGGGAAGACATGGGACTATTTTCTTTTTTGGTCTAGTTTCCAAATTAAGCAAGAAGAGCCAACCAAAAAACATGTGGACAAGGGGTAGACCCTAATTAGGAAACTAGGTAAAAACGTCCAAGTCTGAAGATAAAAAATATGTTAAACTTGAAAAGATGACAGAACCTTCAAAGGAAGACTATGAACCTCAGGAGCTTTCAGCTGACATTAAAGGTAAAGGTTTGCTATTTATAAAAATGGAAGATTAGCCTATGCAAAATAGGGCACATGCAGAAGCTCTCATGAATGAGAAAACAATTGTCACAGAAAAAGTTGCAGTGGAGGAAGAGGATGCCAAGATCCAACAGAGAAGCCCTATTACTATTTTATCTGAAGATGAAGGATATTTGCTAGAGGGGGATGAGTTGACAGTAAAAATTGAAACTGGGGTTGGTACATACAGGGAATTATCCAGTTAAGAAGATAAAACAGTGAGGCCAAACAAAAAGAAGATCAAGGTTAAAGCTATGGATTTTTCCATAGTTAGACATCAAGGAAGAACGTTGAAAATGCTGGGAGATCTTACCCCAAGATGGAGACCTAAAACCAGGCCCAAAAACAATTTGAGGTTGAACATGAAAAGGCTGCTTAACCCTAAGTTAAACACAAAAGCAGTAACTGTGCTTGATACTTCTTCTTCAGATGAAAAGATAGAGTTTAGAAAAGGTGGTTGCAAAATAAAGAAAGCATTAAAGTCAGCAGTTTCTTCAGATGAAAAGATAGAGTCTAGCAGAGGTGATTGCAAAGGAAAGAAAGCATTGAAGTCAGCAGAAGAGTCCAGACTCACCGAGACAAAACTGTCAGTTGTGTTTTTGGAATTTAGAGGTGAAATGTTGAAGGAACAACAGAGAAAGGAAACTGAAGTTTCTTATTCTGAAGACAAGCATTTGATTGAGGAAATTGCACCAACTAAAATAGTTAATCAGGAAAACCCTAGTGTTCATGGTGTATCTTCAGAGCTGCAGCTAGAAGATGAAGACATTTTTAGAAAGTTAAATATCCCATGGCTGCCTAGTGAGCCACAGGATACCACAATAGGGAAGGATTTTGACTCAGAAAAGGAGAACTTGCAAAGAACCATCAAACAATATAAGCATCAAATGGAGTACCTACAAGAAACCAATGATGGTTTGATCCTAGCTAACAAAAGACTCACGAAGGACTTGCAAGAGGTAAATGATCATTATCAAGAGCTCACTGCAGTCTCCAAGGAGGCCCTTAAAAGGAAGAGAAACAAAGATTTACAATGTGTAGAATTAAAGCAGACTGTCAGTGGCTTACAGCAACAGAATGAAGAACTTTCAAGAAGGATAGCAAATATGGAAGCTGAATAGAAAAGAGCTAGGAAGAAGGCCCAGGCTTTGGATGGAATAGCCTTATTAGCAGAAGTTGCCAAAGACCTTTGAGTATTATTAGTTAGGTAGTTACTTGTTATGTTCTTTTTGAGAAACACTTTATTTTGTAAATTGTAAATTTTTTATATTATCCCATCAATGAGTAGGTTAGAAACAGTTAGGGTTTAAACCCTAACTAAATTTTTGAAAAACAGTATTTAGGAAGAGGAGAAAGAGAACAAAGGGTTGGATTTTTGTGTTGGCTTAAGGAGGTCTGTGACTTGTTTATGAGCTAAGTACTATAATTCTCATGTGTATTTGTTGAATAGAATTATGAAATATATGACCCATATTACCCTTCACTGTTTTGGCTTCATTTTTAACTTGCTTAGCTGCATGATTGATAAATTCATTACTGGTTTATGGTTTCTTTGCTTGTAATGCTTGTCAGTTGTGAATGAAATTTAAGATTATATTCTGATTGGTACATGGTGGTTATATTATGCATCTCTGTTCTTATTTATTTATGATTTAATTCCTTCCTGGCTTATGAATGTATTCCCTTCAGTCACCAAACTTTATAGCCAAGAAAACCTTTCAAAAAACCTAAACCCTAATTTTGTTTGATTGAATATTTGAGATTGTGTTGGCTTGTTTCTTTGTGGCCTAGAAACAATTTCTGGTACAAACATCTTTGGTGCCGTTTCCGGGAAACGAAGTTGAAAACAAATTTTTCCCTGGGATACTTATCATTTCACTGGTTTTAGGAGGTGAACCTAAACCAGCATATCTTTAAGGCTACTTTTCACCAAAGTTTGACACAGTGGCTACTACAGGGGTTGGAACTAGGAAAAGACCTACTTCACCATTGCAGTTGGGTGTTGCAATCCCCGAACAACTATTAAAGATAGCAAGGAAAATTAGAAGGTCTCAGTATTTACCAGCCTTGTGTGACCCTGACCAGTTGGGTGGCTCATCACATTCAGCTGTGCTAGGAAAAGAAGAAGCTTCACCTTGGTTAAATCCTATTATCCTTGATAGTAGTTTCCAAGTTTTTACTAATCCCCAATCCTCAAAAAATACAAAATTGCCTCTCCTGGTAAGATACCTCTTTTTCAGCTAAAATTAGGTAAAAATCACTTTCAGCCAAGTTCCAGTCAAACCTCTTCATCACTGAAGTCAGTCAGTCCAAAAATGGCAGCCCAAAATCAGCACATAGACATGATGGACCGGATGGTTGCAGCCAGATATGCACCATTGGTCTTGCCCCATCCTTTAAATGCACTGCCTGGAGGTGACTATCAAAAATATCTACCTAGGTTTAATGGACAGGGGGAAACTACAGCTGAAGAACACTGGGAAGCTTTCCTTAGTTATGCTGATAACCAAAACATTGAAGCCAGGGATGTATGGATGAGAATGTTCGTGCGGAGCCTTGATGGAGATGTAAGGAAATGGTTCAGAGAGTTTCCTGCTAACTCAATCACTATCATTGAAGAACTCCATGATCTCTTCGTGAGACAATGGGGTGACACCAAAGACCATACATACTACATAACTGAGTTTGGAGCTCTAAGGAGAAAAAAGGATGAGACTATTGCAGACTTTTCAAAGAGGTTTAACAAGATGTACAGTAGAATTCCTACAGAAATAAAGCCTACTGAAACATCTGCAAAACTGACATATGAAAATGCGTTCAATCATGAATTCTCCTTATTACTAAGAGAAAGGAGGCCTATTTCTTTATTGAATATGCAGGATGCAGCATTGGAGGTAGAATCTAACATACTGGCTTCCAATAGATTGAAGAAGGAAACAGCTCAGCAGCTTTATGACAAAAAAAGAAAGAAAGAAGAAGCTCCAGGAAGTTCTGCTTCTCATTCTGCTGAAGGGAAAAATGATGAAATGGCTAAGTTGGTGAAGATTCTGACTGCAAAATTGAACAAATTAGAGCTTGAGAAAAATTCCAGCAAGCCTGCTCCAGAAGGTGAATGAAATCCTAATAATCAGAACCAGTTCAGAAGGCAGTTTGCTCCCCGTTTCATGCCTAGAGAACGAAGGAATAATGATATTCAGTGGGAAAGGAGAGAAAATGAGGACCAAAGAGTGCCACCACCTCTTCAAAACAATGTTGTTGATGAAGAAGATGTTGATGATGAGCTGATATTTGAAGATACTGATGAAGATATGAATCATTTTGGAGAAGGATTGGCTGGGGGTTTTGTCACTGAAGAAGAGTTTCTAATTGCAGAATGCTATGATGCTGACATGTTCAAGGAAGAAGATGATTTGGGTCAGAAAATGACTACTGTAACTACTGATGTTTGTCAAAATGAGCTCAAAAAGACTGTAAATCTGAGGTCAAGTCCAAAACAGGTGGTACAAATCCCGAAAAAGAAGGCAGTTGTCCCTGCTAAACAGTTATCTGATCCTGTGACAGAAAAGATACAAGTTTCAGAAAAACCAAAGAAGACTACAGGGGTTGAAGAGGTAAGTAAAACTGTTCAGAATTTCATGCTGGAAAATGAATTAGGCAAGTTAAAGATTCATGTACCTTTAACTAAATTGATGAAAAACCCTTCATATAAAGAATCAGTCCTTAAAATACTTAATTCAACAAGCAATCAGCCTATTTCAGACACAGTAAATTTGCAAGAAGAAAACCCTAGGATTTTCATTGGATCAACCTTGGCTAAAAAGACTGAAAATGAAGCAGGTTCTTCACCTCCATTCTACATTACCCTGACAGTCCATGAACAGATGATTCATAATTGCTTGTTAGATTCAGGAGCCTCACACAATTTAATGCCAAAGGCTGTTATGGAGGCTTTAGGTCTAAGTATTACCAAACCCTGTCATGATCTGTATGCCTTTGATTCCCGAGGAGTGAAGTGTTTAGGGGTAATAAAGGACATGGTTGTCATCCTGGCTCAGTTACCCATGAAAAGTGTGATCATGGATGTTGTGGTGGCTGATATTACACCGAAGTTTGGGTTACTTCTTTATAGGTCTTGGGAAAAGAAGGTTGGTGGGACCTTGAAAATGGATTTATCATATGCTACTATTCCTATGTTTGGAGGAGAAAATAGAAGACTATACAGAGAGCTGTAGTTTGCTTACATTGTGACAGATGACAAGAAACCTACCAACCACCCACTGTATGCTGTTGATAAAGACCTGGGTACTTTCATGTTACATTTCAGTGATGATGACAATACTGCTGGATTGTTACAGGTTGAAAAGGAACAGCCAATAAAATGCAGCAGAGAACAGGAGGATGAGCTGTGGCAGTTATACTTTGATGGATCTTCTTGCAAAGAAGGTGCTGGAGCAGGGGTTCTCCTTATATCCCCTGGAGGTGAAATAGTAAAGATGATGTATAAATTAGAGTTTATTACTACAAATAAAACTGCTGAATATGAAGCTTTGCTGTTAGGTTTAAAAGCTGCTAAAGATTTGGGCATTCAGCAGATTTCTGCATTTGGCAACTCCAAACTAGTTGTTCAACAGGTGAAGAACAACTATCAAGTGAAGCAGGGTTTACTGAAAGTCTATCGAAATGAGGTATGGGACATTATTCAAAATTAATTTGTAGCTTTTAACATTACCTATATTCCAAGAGACTATAATCAGACTGTAGATTCATTGGCCTTGGCTGCTACACACTTTAGAATCCCCAAGACCACTTAGTTGAGATATCCCATTGAAGTAAGGTACAGACCATTTGTACCTGATAATGTAAGGCAGTGGAGGGTGTTTGAGGATGACATTGAGATAAAGAGGTTCCTAGAGCTTACCCATGAGTTTTCAAATTCCATAATTGATCAAGAGCAAGATGAAGAAGATGGACAGGTGGAAGAGATTGCTGAAAATGAAATAGCTGGACACAAAATCATTGAATTAAAAATCAATTTCATCCCAAAGGGTTTGGTACCTTTGGAAAGGATCTTTTCAAAAGATCATACATTCTTAAAACCTGTTTTACAATCCTCGGAAGAGAATGTGGTGGATTGTAACATTGGCTCAGCAGAACATCCTAGAATGGTTAAAATTTCTAAAGCACTTACAGTTGAACAAAGAAACGAGTATATTAAACTGTTAAAAGAACATGTAGATGTTTTTGCATGGTCTTATGAGGAATTAAGAACTTATGAAACTGGAATCATACATCATAAAGTCCCTTTAAAACCAAATGTCAAACCTTTTCGTCAGAAATTCAGGAGGATTAATCCAGCCTTGTTTCCTGTTATTAAGAAAGAGGTGAAGAAGATATTGGATGCCAAGATCATAGTGCCTCTCAGGTATTCTTCATGGGTGGCTAATTTGGTTCCTGTTAGGAAAAATAATGGAGAAATCAGGTTGTGTGTTGACTTCAGAAATTTGAACAGATCTTCCCTAAAGGATAATTATCCCCTACCTAAAAATGAACAAATATTGCATAAAGTAGTTGGAGCACAGAGGATCTCTATGGTTTATGGTTTCTCAGGGTAAAATCATATCTCTATGCATCCTAATGATAAGGAGAAGACAACTTTCACTACTTCTTGGGGAACTTTCATGTATGATAAGATGCCCTTTGGTCTAATGAATGCTGGAGCCACCTTCCAGAGGGCTATGGATATTACTTTTGTTGGAGAAAAGGACAAGTTTGTGGTAATCTGCTTGGATGATATTACTATTTTCTCATAGTCAGATGATGAACATTTGAAGCATTTGAAGCAGAATTTCCTGAAATGTAGGAAATTTGGCTTGTCCTTGAATCCAAAGAAATCACACTTTGTTGTACAAGAAGGCAAATTGCGTGGTCATTTAGTGTCTGCTGATGGTATAAGGATTGATCTTGAAAGGGTAAAAGCTATATTGAAAATAAGTTTACTGAGGAGTAAAAAGGATGTCCAATCATTCATTGGTAAAATCAACTTTCTGCGTTGGTTTATACAAAACTTTACTGAGACTATCAAATAGATCACAGTCATGTTGAAAAAGGATCAGGAAGTCAAGTGGACCACTGAGGCAAAGAATGCATTTGAAAAGATCAAAATGTCTCTTACTGAATCTCTTGTATTAGTAAGCCTAGATTTTACCAGATAATTTCTTACATTCTCATTCGCATCATAGGATACAATAGCAGCTATTCTGTTGCAGAAGAATAAGG
Source organism: Pseudotsuga menziesii (assembly GCA_001517045.1). NCBI lineage: Eukaryota > Viridiplantae > Streptophyta > Pinopsida > Pinales > Pinaceae > Pseudotsuga > Pseudotsuga menziesii. Next base: position 73,991 of record LPNX010948930.1, read on the forward strand.
AAGGACTGGAGCAGCCTATTGCATTCTTCAGCAAAACTCTCAGGGATTCTGAAATGAAATACAGTATCTTAGAAAAATAGGCCTATGCTCTGGTAAAAGCTTTAAAGTTTTTCAGAATATATGTTCTGCACTCTAAAGTTATTTCATTTGTGCCCAATGTCGTTGTAAAAGACGTTTTAACTCAGCTTGATAGTGAAGGAAAAAAAGGTAGGTGGATTGCTAAAATCATGGAGTATGATGTAGATATCAGACCTACCAAAATTTTCAAAGGACAAGGTTTAGCCAAGTTGTTGGCTGAATCAAATTGTCAAGCTCTGGGATTGCATGTCATGGCTGAAGAGTTAGCTCAGGATGAAGATCAAGCAATTTTAGAAAAAGAGAAGATCATGGACTATTATTCAGCATCCACATGGTATGCAGACATTGTGTACTTTCTATTGTTTTTTCAATGTCCTGAGCATTTTGATAGGAAATATGCTAGATATTTAAAGCTTAAAGCTACTAAGTATTGTCTAGTAGAAGAGCAATTATTCTGGAAGGACCCAGGTGGTATTCTACTCAGATGCTTGGATAAATATGAAATTGAAGGAGTGATTTCTGAATCTCATGAAGGTGCTTGTGGAGGTCACAAGTACTGGAAGACAACATCATATAGGATTTTAAGAGCTAGATACTATTGGCCCTCTTTGTTTGCAGATGTTTATCAATAGGTAAGAGCCTGTATCCCTTGTCAGAAATTTGCAGGCAAACAAAAATTGTTGTCATTGCCTCTAAAACCTATTGCACTAAATGCTCCTTTCCAGCAATGGGGTCTGGATTTTATTGGGGAAATAAATCCAGCTTCCTCAGGACAACACCGATGGATCCTAACTGCAACAGACTTCTTTACCAAATGGGTGGAAGCCATCCCTACTAGGAATGCCATAGACAAAGTAATCATGGAATTTATTGAAGAGAATATCCTTAGTAGGTTTGGCTGTCCTCAGAAATTAGTAACAGATAATGCCAAGGATTTCAAGTCCAAGGAAATGGAAGCCTTTTGTGAAAAAAATGGTACCCTGCTGAAACATTCAACTCCTTACTATCCCCAAGGCAATGGTTTGGCTGAATCCTCAAATAAGAACATCATTCAGAGTATCAGAAAGTTGCTCAAGCATAACAAGAGATCATGGGATTCAATGTTGAAATATGCATTGTGGGCTGATAGGATAACAGTCAAACAAGCAATTGGAACTTCTCCCTTCCAGTTAGTTTATGGTACAGATGCAACTTTTTCTGTTCAATTGGGAATCCCAGTAATGAAGTTTCTTCATAATTGCTAGGAAGAACCAAATGATAAGTAGAGAAGGATTTATGAGATGATAGAGTTGCAGCTGAATAGGGAAAAGGTAAAAGAAAGGGCACAGTTGTATAGATTGAATATCAAAAGCAGGTTTGACAGGAATATCAAAGAAAACACTTTCTCAATTGGTGATATGGTTTTGAGGTGGGATGCAAGAAAAGAGCAAAAAGGGAAGCATGGTAAATTTGAAAACCTCTGGTTTGGCCCTTTCCTAGTGTCTAAGGTTCTGGAAAATAACACTTTTGTACTGCAGTCTTTGGAAGGTGAGGAATTGTCAAGTCCAGTCAATGGGCGATTCCTCAAGCATTTTTACATTCTTTGAGGAGATTTTCACTTTTCATTGTATATACTAGTGTGAGTGAAGCATAATAAGGACTCCATAACCCAATGGAAATTTTGTAGACTAGTAGGTAGCAGAAAAAGAAGGCACTGGTCTACAGGTTCTTGAAGCCTCACAGGGAGGACTTCATCCCGCAGATGGAGCCAGATGTTAATTCACGAACTTGTTTTCTTTAGTTTCATATTTTTCTTGTGATTTTTACTTTAAGTTTGCTTATTTGCATACTTTAGAAAAATTTTGGTTTTAAGCGAAATTTTGATTTTTGCTTTAGGTTTTCATTAGGTTTGTTCTTCTCATGGTTTTGAAGGGTTCTATAGTACATTATGTGGATTAATTGGTTCACAAATAGCACCATGATCAAAGTTTAACATTAAAACCTCATTCAAAATATAATTAATGATTAAAAAAGAGCCAAATTTGATTTTAAAATATTATTGTAGTGCAACGACTAAATTTTTACACTACGGCGCTACAAGAATATCGTGGGTGCTAAAATCTCCAGTTTTTAAGCAAATTTATTCCATGATGTCGATTTCTGGATGACTAATCACATGTGTAGATGATTTTGATGCGTGTTCCATCAGAAATAATCATGCAAACAGGTGTGGTCTGAGACATGAATGAGATCATGGAAAATCAGCAGTTAAGGTTGGGTGAACCTTGATAGGAAGAGGAACGAGATGGAGGCGAAGTGGAGCGAAGACATCTGCTTAAAATTCAGAATTTGCAGTTACAGAAGAGATTTAGGGCTTTCTCGTCACGCCAGTTGGAAGCAAATTGAAGACCTGAAGACACATGAGTAGTTAAATTCAACAGGCATATACTCCAAGGATTAATTTTCAACGTTCGCAGTCGGCCGGGAGTGAGGTATTCCACGTAAACCTGGTCGTGGCTGCCAAATTGGGGGTTTTTCATTAAGGTTGTTTATGTTAAAATTGATTAAGGAAAGTTTTAATTCATGCTGTTAACAATCTCCCTACGATCAGATATGCATTTAAAAAAGGGTTTTAGATGTTTGGGCAAGTGACAAGTTGAACGTCTGTATTGTTTATGGAAACCGGGGTCCCACAGATTCACTTGTTACCTGTAATCAATGCAACGAGTTAGCTGACCATGTCAATTGCATGCATATTTTGTCTGAGTAGGTGCTAGAGGCTGATTGTTTTTGTGTTGAATGAAAGTTGAGGCAGAAACGTTACCACATATAAGACTGCTCTCATATTATCTCAACCCCTAGTTAAATAGTCACAATTTGAATCTAAGAAGTGAGCAACTGAGAGCTCTAATGTAGAATCCCTATTGCAAAGACATAGCTCATTAGTAGCATTGGAATGAGCCAAGGGTGCTATTTGTGCAGAATCACAACACACAGATGTTTCCAGGCATTCTAAATATGGTCTTGTATCGAAATGAACATTTTGGAAGATAGTTAAATTCAGTAGGATCTTTGTGAGAGGATTTTGGGTACTCTGTTGACCTAAACCACCTGATATTAGTGTAAAATATTTCCTGCATTCAAAATAGAACAGACTGTCAAAACTTTAAAAGTAGATGGGAAAAAGTGGGAAGACCAATAGGGCTAAGCCCACTAAGCTGAATTGGGTTGACCAGTTTCTAGGCTGTGCAGAGATTTTTCAAAATGCTGGATGGTTAGATTTCTTCAGGAAGATTGATGGCTACAACACCGAGGTCTCTTATAGATTTGCCCAATGTTATAACCAAGACATTGTATCATTTGATACCCTGAAGTTTAAGTTGACTGTGGAGTTAGTTGCTGAAGCAATAGGAGTCAGAAATGAAGGAGAAATGTGGTTCAAAAAGTTTGCATTCACCTTCAATTCCCAAAGGTATATTTTACCTAGCATTATTCCAGACTGGAGAAAAGGAGTACTAATCCAGAATTTCAGAGATGAATGGGTGGAGCCCATTAAAGTCCTTCAAATCTATATTACCTATGAAGGGAGATATGCTTATGTCTTTAAATATCATTTTAGATTTCTACAACACCTTGTTGGTGAATCAAGGATGAATCTTCCTTTCTTTTTGTTCAAAAGTTTTCAAAAGATGTCAAGCGGGGTCAAGGAGCATCATGATCACACTACACAGTCCATTTTCCATCATGGATTAATCAAGCTAATTATCAGTACTGTTCTGCAAAGAGAAGGGAAGACATGGGACTATTTTCTTTTTTGGTCTGGTTTCCAAATTAAGCAGGAAGAGCCAACCAAAAAACATGTGGGAAAGGGGCAGACCCTAATTAGGAAACTAGGTAAAAAGGTTAAGTCTAAACATAAAAAAGATGTTAAACTTGAAAAGATGACAGAACCTTCAAAGGAATACTATGAACCTCAGGAGCTTTCAGCTGATAGTAAAGGTAAATGTTTTCTATTTATAAAAAAGGAAGATCAGACCGTGCAAAATAGGGCACATGCAGAATCTCTCATGAATGAGAAAACTGTTGTCACAGAAAAAGTTGCAGTGGAGGAAGAGGATACCAAGATCCAACAAAGAAGCCCTATTACTATTTTATTTGAAGATAAAGGATATTTGCTAGAGGGGGATGAGTTGATAGTCAAAATTGAAACTGGGGTTGGTACATATAGGGAATTCCCCAGTTAAGAAGATAAAACAATGAGGCCAAAGAAAAAGAAGATCAAGGTTAAAGCTATGGAGTTTTCCACAGTTAGACATCAAGGAAGAATGTTGTAGATGCTGGGAGATATTACCCCAAGATGGAGACCTAAAACCAGGCCCAAAAACAAATTGAGGCTGAACATGAAAAAGCTGCTTAACCCTAAGTTAAACACAAAAGCAGTAACTGTGCTTGATACATCTTCTTCAGATGAAAAGATAGAGTTTATCAAAGGTGGTTGCAAAAGAAAGAAATCATTAAATTCAGCAATTTCTTTAGATGAAAAGATAGAGTCTAGCAAAGGTGATTGCAAAGGAAAGAAAGCATTGAAGTCAGCAGAAGAGTCCAGACTCACCGAGACAAAACTATCAGCTGTGTTTTTGGAATTAAGAGGTGAAATGTTGAAGGAACAACAGAGAAAGGAAACTGAAGTTTGTTATTCTGAAGACAAGCCTTTGATTGAGGAAATTGCACCAATTGAAATAGTTAATCAGGAAAACCCTAGTGTTCATGGTGTATCTTTAGAGCTGCAGCCAGAAGATGAAGACATTTTCAAAAAGTTAAATATCCCATGGCTGCCTAGTGAGCTACAGGATACCACAACATGGAAGGATTTTGACTCAGAAAAGGAAAACCTACAAAGAACCATCAAAAAATATAAGAATCAAATGGAGTACCTGCAAGAAACTGTTGATTCTCTAGGCAGACCCGAGTTTACTATAATGAACCAGCAACACCCCTAGCTCACTGGCCCTTTCGGAGACAGACTGCGGAGCGGCCTGAAGTCTCACCCGAAGTGATTCTAATGGGTTGGTCAAGGACTCAAGTGTCTTGATTAGGTTCTGTATGGCATCCTATGTGCGTCTCGCATCCCTTCTTAGCTCGCGAGACCGCTCTTTCCTCTCTGCGATGCGATGTATAGTTTCCTCTTGCTCGCAATGACTCCAACATCTATCGCATCGGCACACCCAGGGAAAAACCTAACTCTATCCTATGCTTGCTCCTCAACCCATGGTATCGTGCACCTCAGCTCCTCTGCTGGTGCGATATCGCCTCCCTGCGATATCCTACCGCTGCGACTCAGCGTACTTACCTTACTGGTGTTAACTTACCGGACACAATGCCCAAAGCTCTTTTATACTACAACTCTTAACTGTCTCAAGTAAAACTTACATAAATCCTTATACAGAATACCTAAAGACTTCAACTTGCATTTATCCTTGTAATATGCAATGAACTGAATAACATACACATACATTTACTGTAAGCGAAGTTCATGTAATGAATGACAGATATAACAAGTAAATACAATCACATGAACTAAGCACATAACACTCTGGTTTTACATGGTTCACTTCCATGATAGAAGTTACGTCCACAGAACTGTGTTTCTATATAATAAATTGAGAGAGGTACACAGTTCTGCTGCACCGCATATGCAGCTAGAGATCTTCTGGGTAACTCCACACTCAGCCTGAAGCCCTTCTCTCCTAGATCTCTTCTCTATCTCTATATTTCCTTCTTACAATACTCTCTCTCTCTCTCTCTCTCTCTCTCTCTCTGTCAATCCCTGCGGATTGTCCCAATACAAAATAACAGTAAGCTAACAGACTACTGATAATCTGACTAGCTGGATGGCCTAAAATGCCCAAAATGCCAACCTTTTACAATACAAATTACATCCTTTTATAGGCGGCCTGAAGGTCTCGCCATTACAACACTGTGGGCCTGTCCCAACAGTAACCCAAACCCTAACTAGT
>LPNX010948930.1:80126-103526 GCA_001517045.1 Pseudotsuga menziesii
GACAGTCAGTGTATCTGTACTTGGGGTAGCCACTTTCTGTCACACCACTACTCTCTGCAGTCTTCCATGCTTCTCGGCACTGACCATGGGTACTATGCACCACTTCCTGTCTTCTGTCCTTCGTCTTCAATACCTCGGCCTCGTTGCTCCTTTTCCTTTATGGGGATACCTGAGCCCTCCTGTCTTCGCCGCTACCTTCAATGCAGTGGTTGATATCTCTCGTCTCGGTCGCTCAGGTACTGTCATCTTCCTTGACTTCTATGTTCCAACAGTCACGATTTCCGGCTCTACTCTGTAGCTAGAAACATGCTACGGCATCGTAGCTTCACCTTATCTCTTCATCTTCGCCAAACTGTCTATCCGCCAAAATGGAAGCTTTTCCTGTAGCTACAGGACTCTGCTCCAACAGTCCTCTAACACTTACTTGTGGCTCGTCCCCGAGCCACTACCAACAGGATTCTCCTGTTGTAGCTTCTCCTTGGCTTCCTGTGAAGTGCGCTGAAGCTTGTCCTTAAGTCCTATGACTTCGTTCTCCATAGCTGCAACATGCTCTTTTTAGTTTCTGTAACTTAGTTTGTTGGGCTCTCTTATCTTTCCTACCCATAGTCATGCTCTCACTTTCGCCGCTTTCAAGACCTTTTACGGATCTCGAGGCCTTGAGAAGTCTTCCACAGATATCCTTTCCTCTTTATCTGGGTTAGAACTTTTATCACAAGGAAAATCTATAGCTTCCAGCCTTCTCAACATTTCATTCAGTCTGGAGCATACTTATGCGAAAGGTATACAAACCAGGAATTCCCTTCCGAGAACAAGCCTCTGTCTGCATCTTGAAGTTCTGCTTGTTCGGTTTGTTTTCCCTTTCACTTTTCTTCTCAGCAACTTGCTCCAGGTATTCACGCTGCTTAGGTTCCAGATATTTTCATTCCTGACCTTTGGACCCGCTTGTTCTTCTCTTAGCTGATGAGATAGGTCATCTCCCTTCTCCCGTTGCTTTCTTTTCCTCATTTTTACTTTCTTCCTAGCGGGAGATTTCTTCTCATCATTCCGCTACTCTGCTTTCTTATCTTCAGTGATCGGCTTGGCTTCCTTATTTTCTTCAGTAGAGACTTTGATGACATATTCTACATCCTACGCTTGATTCCTCATCCTTGTAAATTTTCTTACCTGTGATATTCCTAATTTCACAACCCTGGGCGGCGTCGCCATAGCGAGCATACGGCCAACATGCTCGAAGCATCTCAGACTGTCTTCTAAAGGTTCCTCCTTGGGTAGAACCGACTCAGTGTTATACTTTGGATTGGCAATGGCTGCAAACTCTCAAAATCACAGCACTCTATAATGGAATTAGCTCTGGACAGGGGAAACTTAACACTACACTCTATAGCTCTCGGCTCTTTGAAAAAGTAACCCTCCCAAATGAATAATTTCTACTTTTATACTGAAGGCGGTAATCCCGGACGCAACAGTCATCTAGACTGAACCCATCGGTCATATTAATTGCTTGGACGAGACCACACCCGTCATTTCGATCCTCAATAAATGTTGAAATCTGATCAATTTCCCTTGAAACGTGTGTGTGCAGGTGCCAGTCTTGTCGATGATTTGCCAAATATGGAAAAATTGATTATGCCGTGCCAAATATACGGTAAGGTATACCGGTCATTTCCTCATTAACTACTTGTCAGACGGTGACTTGACTAGCCCTCTGTCTTGTTACAAAACTGGCTACGTGGCACGGGGAAACATCGAGCTGCTGCGATGCAACACCGCATCACTTACTCAAAACAAACTTACACATCTTTTCTTTTTTCTTTTTTTGCAAACAAAATGAACTGTCCTTATGCGATTCCTTATACTTAGAATACCTGCCAGTGTAGACTAATTCCCAGTGCGATGCCTCCTTTCAACTACACTGGACATCTGCACCATTCGCGACTCCGAATTAGGGCTAAGAGGTGGAGTGGCTATCACTATAAAGCTTAGGACTACTTCCATTGATCATCGTGGGAAGAAACTCCCCATTCAGTTTGCTGAGCTGAATGGCTCCTCCCTCTATAACTTGTTGTATCTGATATGGCCCTAACCAATGCGTCTTGAGCTTCCCTGGAAACTTAAGAAATTTATTGTCATAGAGGAGTACTAGGTCTCCAATCTGAAGAGTCTTACTCTTAATGTGCCTGTCATGCCAAAAATTTTCTCGTGCCTTCTGCACTTTCTGATGGAATCCAGCGATGAATCTGTCTTCCTCTAAGGCAAGAAGCTGCGCTAGCCTCTCATGCACCGTGTCTGTATCAGCCATTTCAGTGATCTAAGCAATTCTTAAATTGGGAAGGATATACTCCATAGGTATAATAGCCTCCTGTCCATACACCAAGATGAAAGGTGTGTGTCCTGTAAGTTTCTTTCATGTAGTCCTATATGCCCATAATATAGCGTTAACTCTGAGGTCCCAATCATTCCTTTGGTTGTTTCCTATCTTAGTAAGAGCATTTTCTAAAATCTTGTTAAAGGCCTCCATCGTACCATTAGCTTGCGGGTGGTAGGGAGTGCTCTTATGGTGCTATGTCTGGAATTCTTCCGTCAAGGCCTCAATGGTGCGATTCAAGAAGTGTGTGCCTTGATCGCTCATCAAAATTACTGGGCATACAAATCTAGTGATGATGTTTTCAAAAAGGAACTGTGCGGCTGTAGCAGCATCACAGTTTCTTACTGCTTTGGCATTGGCCCACCTGGTGAGGTACTCTATTCAAGTGATGATATATATCGCACCACTTCCTTTTCCCGGTGGGTTGATAGGACCCACAAAGTCTATAGCCCACTTGTCAAATGCGTGCAACGTAACATGCGGTCGTAGCGGCATTTCATCTCTCCTCGAGGGTTTTCCTACCCTCTGGAAGATATCGCAGCATCTGCAAAAGTCCTTAGTCTCTTTGTGTAATGTGGGCCACCATAATCCTGCGGTCAGGATTTTCTACGCAGTCGGATTTCCAGCGAAATGACCTCCTGTGGTACCTGGATGTCCTTCTCTGATAATAGCCTCTTTTTCATGCGGCATCACACATCTTTGCAGGACTTCATCTGGACCTAACTTATATAGTTGTCCTGCGATCATGGTGAAGTCTGCTGTGTTAACAACCAACTGCCTCTTTTGATACTTGGTAAACTCCTCAGGTGCCCTTCTTGTAGTGAGAAAGTGAATGATATCAGCATAGTACTCATCTGCGATCTGAATAGAAAACAATTGTGCATCTGGCAAATTGTCCTCTAGATTACTTGGCTCTTCTCCTAAGTATATTCGCAATAGATGGTCAGGTCCAACATTCAATCTTCCTGGTTTGACAATGATTTCAAAATCATACTCCTGAAAGAGGAGTAACCATCTGCAGATTCTTCCCCCTAACACTGGCTTATTGACCAGATACTTTAATGCGGATTGGTCAGTAAACATCTTGAATGAGGAACCCAACAAGTAGTGCCTGAACTTCTATAGTGCATACACCATAGCTAAGCCTTCTCTTTCTATCGTGGTGTAGTTCTTTTCTGCTGTCGACAGCTTTCTGATGGAGTATGCGATAGGATGATCGATACCTCCTTCTCCTGGTTGCGTTAAAAAAACCCCTAGTGCGATGCCAGATGCATCCACATGTACATGAAACGGTTTAGTCCAGTATGGGAATACTAAGATGGGTGCTATAACCATCTTCTCTTTAAGTGTGTTTAGACTCTGCTGGCATTCCTCATTCCATAGGAATTTTACATCTTTCTTTAACAGTTTTTCCATCGGTGCTGTAATCTTTGCGTATCCTTTGATGAATTTTCTGTAGTACCCGGTATGACCAAGTACTGTTCTCAATTGTTTGATTGAGTTGGGTGCTGGAAGATTTACAATGATGGCAATCTTTGTGGGATCTACCATCAAGCCTTGCCTGCAAACAATGTGACCCAACAAAATACCAAATGGCGCACAGAATATACATTTTTTCAAGTTTAGAGAAATCTAGTACTGCCTACATTTCTCTAACATCAGTCTTAAATCTCCTATGTGCTTGTCAATTAATCCAAATATAGTCCAATCATCAAAATAAACTTCTAGGAATTTATGGATGTATTCCTTAAATACAGCAACTACTACTCTAGAAAAGATAGCTAGTGCATTCTTAAGACCAAAGGGCATTACCGTATACTAGAATGAGCCCCATTCTGTTGCGAACATGGTCTTATGGTGATCTTCTGGGTGGATCCTGATCTGGTGATAGCCTGAAAATCCATCAGTGAAGGAGTAGACCTCCTGTCCTCCCACATTGTCTAATACTTCATCAGTGAAAGGTGTCGGGAATGGATCATGAAGCAATGTGTCATTGAGTTTACGTAAGTCGACATAGATCCTGATGTCTCCTTCGGTTTCTTCTCTTGCATGACCATGGTACTAGCCCATTCGCTCTCTTCTACGAGCTCAATGATTCCTGCTGCTAGCATCTTATCGATCTCATCCTTAAATTTTTCTTTGTAGCGCGGATTCAATCTATATGGACGCTGCTTGACTAGTCTAGCATCCTCTTTCAATAGTATCCTCATTACTCCCAGGTCTCCAACTATTCCCTTCATCTCTATGAACTTGGTGGGAAATAGGTCCTGATAGTCATGTAACAAGTCTGCAATCTGTCCAACTATTTCATCTGTCCAATAGTCTCCAATAGAGGCAAACTTTGGTTCTGTGTCTGTGCCAATATTGATCTTTTTAATCTTGAGCGGCTCTGTGATTTCTGGAGTCTGTAGCTTCGGTCCATCAACATCAAGAGTCCCTTCTGACTTCGAAATGTTGATGTTGTGAGGATCCTCATCCTCCTCCTCTGGTTCTGATGCAAAATTGTAGCACTCTAGCGCCTCTTCTAACTGGATGGCCCACTCAGGTTGAGTCTGTACTGATAGTGTACAATCCTCAAATATCTTAATCTTTATTACATCTAGGGCCTGATAAACATTTGGATACTCAGATTCAAAAGTGAAGGTGAGTAGAAAGCTGCCTATTAGAAGTGGCCATGTAATCGTTCCCTTGCACAATTCAGTCTCTATGTACCAGCTCCGTGGAACTGGGTCTAAAGTGTGAATGAATCGATGAACCCATTCATCCTCGGGAATTTCCGACCAATTCTGTTCACATGTATGAATGTGTGTCCTCGGGTCACTTTCTCCTGTGTATCTCTACTGGGTATGCTCTCTGTTGATAGAGAATCTGATCGCCATCAATCTCTTAAGATCATCCCATGATGCGATATTTTCTTTATGTGCATACCACCATCTTGCAGGTGTAGCTCGTACTACAAGGTCCATAGCTGCAATTCTCTGCTCGTGAGGGATTTGTTGTTCAAACTGCATGAGAAAGTCTTGGATGTCTATTATACCATGAAATGATGGAATCTCGTTGATCTCTGTCCCAATCCATTGCAGTGAATTAGTCATATACGCACATCTGTGCGCTGAGACTTCGTAAAGTCTGTTCTGCCAGTTCTCTAGACCAACATCCGAATCCGATGCGCATGAACTGTCGCATCACCAACTAATGTTCCCTTCTGCGATTGGATTGATGTAGTCGCTCTGTTTTACAGTCATCTAATAGAGACTGTCCATGTTATGTGCCTCTTCCTCTGCTTGGATAGGTTCAATGTATCTAGGACCCTGAAGAGGATCTAAGGGTGCGATGACCCGGATCTGCGCATCCTCAAAGGTCATTTGTCTTCTCTTTAAGTCGATAACGGTGATGTTACAGATCGCCCAATCAATTCCTAGTAGTGCTGGATATGATCTACTATTTCCAATAATTTCTATAACTTCAAAGTCTGCAAAGCTGCGAACTTTGTCAATGCCAACTAGCACCTGTGACAATCGACCCAGGGGTGATACATTCTATTGATTAGCTAATATGAGGTGGATAGGTGATCTGACTAACTTAGGGCTACCCATCTGTTCCCATGTCTGCTTAGTCAGAACATTTACCTCTGATCTCAGATCTAGGATGACCTCGTCCATTTCAAATTCTCCAACCTGTGCTATGAGTCGCATCTCTCTTCCTGTTCTTGTATGTCACCTAATACTATGAATAGCACGTTGTGCACTGCTCATGGAAGAATATGGCTGACACCGATCTATGATGCGCTGAAGTTCTCCAATAGCTTGCTCATTTCTCACCAGTTTTAAACAACTGCGCAGGAAGGATTGTACACTTCCTGCCAACTCGTCTTGCTCGCAAGTGCCCGATGTGGTAGCCTGCGATGTTTGGTCAGGGCTAACGTGATAAGGTTCTTGCTGCAATATGCCCCTAGACGGTGGTACCTATGATCCCGATTGCATAGGTTCATCAAAGAAAGTATTAGCTTCCTGAAATGTCTATTTGTTCTTCTTTAGGTCAAGTGATGTTGCTTTGTTAGGATCTTTACACACCCACTCCTGACCTATGCTCTTTTCAGTAACCTGCAATGTCTCATTGGTGGAAACACCCCTGCGAGTCAAAATGTTGACTCTTAGTTCTGGTTCTTCCTGCTCAGCAGCAATAAACTGGATGTTCTGGTGTGCTGCTGGCTTAGGTTCTTTAATCCTAGATATCAAGGTAGGATAGTCTTCTATAGCATGATCGTAAGATTTGCAATAGTTACATGTGGTGGTAGGGCTCTGATAGTCCCTAGCATAATGTCCTACAACTCCACAGTTGTAACAAGTGACTGGTCCGCGACCACGGCCAAAGCCTTCTCCATGGCCAAAGCCTCTGAATCCTCCTCGCCCTCCGAATCCTCCTCCTCGGCCAACATAAGCCAGATCATGCTGTGGTCCTACTTCTTGACCCTGTGTTTCTGATTAGACTCTGTACAGGTCTTGCTTGCTCCCGACCATGAGATCATAGGCTTGAAAATCATGTTCATCATGGCCTACAAACTTACAGAAGACGCAGTATAAGTTCTTAGCTATCTACACGTACTTCTGAAGTAGAGGGCACTGGTGAGATAGATTTCCTCTTGTTTTGCATATTTCACACCACGGCCCATGGGTCTGTGGTAAGGAGTTAGGAGCCCCGGTTGCTAGATATTCTACAAAGATTGGACAGTTATCTTTAGTATGGCCTTGTACTTTACACTTTACGCACCAAATGTCTTGCGCAACCTCTTTCCCTTTCTTAAGTTCATGCATCTGTATCTTGAGATTAGCCAACTGGTTTTGTAGATTTGTCATACCTGTGCTAGTTTCAGCTAGAGGTGAAGCCTCTAGTTTCATCGCCATCTCAAACGCGTCATCCTGCGTCTAGAGTTTCTGCTGCATTAATGGTAGTTTGATGTGAGGGAGCAGTGCTGCAATAAACCATTCCTTATGTTGCTCCGGTGCAAACTCAAAGCTGACTTGGTCTATAAGGGATTTAAATTTCTAATCAAAGTCCCATACTGACTCTGTAGGTAACTATTTGATGTCTTTGAGGTCTGTAATGCACTGTGACTCAGACTTAGGTTTCTTAAACTCTTTAATCATGGCAGTCCTGACCTGGACAAGTGTTCTGGGTACCGCTGAGGTATACTTCATATGCCATGTTAAGGCTCGTTCTCTCAATGTGGTGACCAACTGTACAAGTTTACTATTATCATCATTGATTGCTTTAATGGTCCACATGGCTTCACATAGAAACCAATGCTGCTCTGGGTCCTCTGCCCCTATACCCTTAAAGATAGGTAGCTTCATATCATCCCCCATTCTATTTCTATGTGGTGGATGTTGATTTGCTGTGTTACTACCACTCGACGGTGTAGGTGGAGGTGATGTAGCGGTAGTATGTACTGTCTAGGAACTACTAGATGGAGTTCCTATGGGATTTTTCTGAGTCCCGATCTGTTTCTGTGGGGTATAAGGGTGGTAAGGGATACCCCCTTCTATTCTGTCTATGGTACTGTGACTCTGTTGTCTAGTATTATCTGAACTATCTTCAAATATGGGAGAGCTGAAATATACTTTGTATTTATTTCCACTACGTGTATGTCCAATGTCATCAAAATCACTTTCAAACTCTTGTGACATTACTATCTTTACTTATTCATCTGAAACTAGATCCATTCTTCCTTTTTCATATAATAGCATCTTAATGAACAAGTTTAAATATTTTAGGTACTTACCACGATATCCTTTGAAGAAGTACCACTCAGCCTCGCTGAAGATTTTTCTCTGGTCAACTGCAAACTTTGTGACGAATCCTTCTAGCACACTCGCAAGCTAGAAGTCTATTGTCCTCGTAATGGGATTATCAAGGTTCTTCATGGTCTGAATCAGCTCCGGTGTCCAGATGATTTTTCTTTTCTTCTTGAATATGTTCTTATCAGTCAACTTTGATAACCAGTCATAAAGCTCGTTTCCAAAGGTCACAAAAAATATCGCATGCAGGTCTGTAACGATATGTTTTTGTAACCTGTCCTTTGTACTCAGTCTAGGACTCTTGTTCTCTCGTTCAGCAAACTCTTTCTGGTTAGACACAACCCACTCGTTGATTTCATCTCTAGTAGGATGCCAACAGAACATCTGTGCTCAGTTTGTTCAAAATCGGCAATAGAACCATTTGTTGATTCTCTGGGTAGACCCGGGTTTACTATAATGAACCAACAACACCCCTAGCTCACTGGCCCTTTCGGCGATAGACTGTGGAGTGGCCTAAAGTCTCACCCGAAGTGATTCTAATGGGTTGGTTGAGGACTCAAGTGTCTCGACCAGGTTCTGTATGGAATCTTATGTGCGTCTCGCAGCCCTTCTTAGCTCGCGAGACTGCTCTTTCCTCTCTGCGACGTGATGCACAGTTTCCTCTTGCTCATAATGACTCCAACCTCTATCGCATCGCCACACTCAAGGAAACACCTAACTCTGTCCTACGCTTGCTCCTCAACCCACGGTATCGCGCACCGCAGCTCCTGTGCTGGTGCGATATCGCCTCCCTGCGATATCGCCTCCCTGCGATATCCTACCGCTGCGACTCAGCGTACTCATCTTACTGGTGTTAAATTACCAGACACAGTGCGCAAAGCTATTTTATACTACGACTCTTAACTGTCTCAAGTGAAACTTACACAAATCCTTATACAGAATACCTAAAGACTTCAACTTGCATTTATCCTTGTAATATGCAATGAACTGAATAACATACACATACATTTACTGTAAGCGAAGTTCACGTAATGAATGACATATATAACAAGTAAATACAATCACATGAATCAAGCACATAACACTCTGGTTTTACGTGGTTCACTTCCAGGATGGAAGTTACGTCCACAGAACTGTGTTTCTATATTATAACTTGAGAGAGGTACACAGTTATGCTACACCGCATATTGAGCTAGAGATCTTCTGGGTAACTCTGCACTCATCTTGGAGCCCTTCTCTCCTAGATCTCTTCTCTATCTCTATATTTCCTTCTTACAATATACTCTCTCTCTCTCTCTCTCTCTCTCTCTCTCTCTCTCTGTCAATCCCTGCGGATTGTTACAATATAAAATAACAGTAAGCTAACAGACTACTGCTAATCTGACTAGCTGGATGGCCAAAAATGCCCAAAACACCAACCTTTTACAATACAAATTACATCCTTTTATAGGCGGCCCGAAGGTCTCGCCATTACAACACTGTGGGTCTATCCCAAAAGTAACCCAAACCCTAACTAGTGACAGTCGGTGTATCTGTACTTGGGGTAGCCACTTTCCGTCACACCACTGCTCTCTGCAGTCTTCCATGATTCTCGTCGCTGACCATGGGTACTATGCACCGCTTCCTATCTTCTGTCCTTCGTCTTCAATACCTCAGCCTCGTTTTTCCTTTTCCTTTATGAGGGTAGCTGAGCCCTCCTATCTTCACCGCTTCCTTCAATGCAGTGGTTGAGCTCTCTCTTCTCGGCCACTCAGGTACTGTCGTCTTCCTTGACTTCTCTGTTCCAACAGTCACAGTTTCCGGCTCTGCTCTGAGCTAGAAACATGCTACGGCGTCATAGCTTCACCTTATCTCTTCGTCTTTTCCAAACTATCTATCCGCCAAAACGGAAGATTTTCATGTAGCTGCGGGACTCTGGTCCAATAGAAACCAATGATGGTTTGATCCTAGCTAACAGAAGACTCAGGGAGGACTTGCAAGAGGTAAATGATCATTATCAAGAGCTCAGTGCAATCTCCAAAGAGGCCCTTAAAAGGAAGATAAACATAGATTTACAATGTGCAGAATTAAAGCAGATTGTCAGTGGCTTACAGCAACAGAATGAAGAACTTTCAAGAAGGATAGCAAGTATGGAAGCTGAACAGAAAAGAGCTAGGAAGAAGGCCCAGGCTTTGGATGGAATAGCCTTATTAGCAGAAGCTTCCAAAGACCTTTGAGTATTATTCGTTAGGCAGTTACTTGTTATCTTCTTTTTGAGAAACACTTTATTTTGTAAATTGTAAATTTTTTATATTATCCCATCGATGAGTAGGTTAGAAATAGTTAGGGTTTAAACCCTAACTGAATTTTTGAAAAACAGTATTTAGGAAGAGGAGAAAGAGAACAAAGGGTTGGATTTTTGTGTTGGCTTAAGGAGGTTTGTGACTTGTTTATGAGCTAAGTACTATAAATCTCATGTGTATTTGTTGAATAGAATTATGAAATATATGACCCATATTACCCTTCACTATATGTTTTGGCTTCATTTTTAGCTTGCTTAGCTGGATGATTGATAAATTCATTACTGGTTTATAGTTTCTTTTCTTGTAATGCTTGTCAGTTGTGAATGAACTTTAAGATTATATTCTGATTGGTACATGGTGATTATATTATGCATCTCTATTCTTATTTATTTATGATTTAGTTCCTGCTTGGCTTGTGAAGGTATTCCCTTTAGTCACCAAACTTTATAACCAAGAAAACCTTTCAAAAAACCTAAACCCTAATTTTGTTTGATTGAATATTTGAGATTGTGTTGGCTTGTTTCTTTGTGCCTTGGAAATAATTTCTGGCATAAACAGGACCCAAAAAGAGCTCTCTGAGATTGGGTAGTTGTGCAAAACTAGCACCTCGTTACTGTGGTCCTTTTGAAATACTATCCAGGATTGGACAGGTAGCCTATCAGTTAGCTTTACCACCGAATTTAAGGGTTCATAATGTTTTTCACATTTCTTTATTAAAGAAATATGTTCATGATGCTACTCATGTTGTTAACTGGAATGATTTACAGGTGGAACCAGAAGGACATTTTTTGGTGGAACTAGACTGTATCCTTGAGCGGAGGGAGATCACACTTTGGAACCACACCATTGGTTAGGTGAAGGTGCAATGGAAGCACCTTAGTGCAGAGGAAGCCACCTGGGAATTGGAAAGTCATATGCGGTATGCATATCCAATTATGTTCCAGAGGAATTCTAAGGATGAGGAAGAAATAAAATCGAGGACGATGTTATAATTTAAGGGGGTGTGTATGTCACATGCCCCAATTTTGCAAAAAACAATTTTCTATTATTTGAGGAACAATATGTTAAATTTTATGCTAAGTTGTAATTGATGACCCAGTGGGGTCAAGGATATTCAACTTAAATTCTGAAAATTTTATTTATAAATAAAAGAATGAGGAGACAACAGCTTAGGAGAGCTGTTAAAAGAGTGTTTACTAGTCAAATTGGTGGAGAAGACTCGTTGGAGAGCAAACTGACATGTGGCAGCATCCTCAAACCACTTCCAACTGTTACAGGTGGCAACCCCCCTACATTTGTGGTCATGATTACCCAAGAAAGTGGAATCAGAGCAGGTGGCTCAATTAATGAAAACTGACCCAAAAGACCTAGGCATCTTTACAAAAATTCCCATTAAAGAGAGCCGAGGATGCTCATTCTAGAGAAGTGATCATTTAGGGTGAATGAATTTACTTCAGAGAAATTCAATGGAAGGGAAATTGGAAAAAAAATATTTAGGGGATAACTGCTGATTGATCTTGTTGCAGCGTTTAAGCTGAAGATCATACTACTGAGATCAGAGTGTTTCTACTGAGGTATTGAACTAGATAGTGGACAGACGGTTATACAGTTGGATTCTCCACCCAATTCTCAACCAAGAAGACCAGGAATGGGATCGGGGGTCCTGAGGAAGCTTTGTTTGAGTGCTCCCCAGAAGATTGGTAGGGAGGAACGACCTCCTAAAGTTGTTGTCATCTTGTCCTCAATAGGTTCTATGTTATTTTTTTTTATTGTCTTAGTTAAATAAATCTTAGTTTAGATGTTACATGAATGCAAATAGTTCTGAGTTTGTAAATTGTTGAGTTAGTATTCTTATTAAACTGTTAATAGAAATGAAAATGCTTTAGGAAAATAATGAAATAGAAAGGATTTAAATTCTAAGCTGTGTTTTTCCACACCTGGTTACAGGCCGTACTTTAGCACAGTTAGATTGTTTAAGGGAAATGAAATAATTTTTGTAATAGAATGAAAATAGTAAATATGATTCTGTATATGTATGAAAATGCAAATAAAATTTATGTGAATGTTTTTAGTAAAATGAAAAGCAGTGTTATTGTTTATTCTTATTTACTGTTTAATTTAGTTTATCTAGATGAAAATACAACTAAAAGAATTAGTAATATACTTTAGTACCATAGTATTAGTATATTGTTAAGAAATATATGTTTACAGAAAATAATAACTATTACTCAAGAAAGTGTGTATACAAGTTAATAATTAAAGAGTTCTAGAAAATATTAACTTTAAACTTAAAGTATTATTTATTAAAAACCAAATTAGTGTTTTCTCTTATAAACCCTTATTTATGTAAAATAAACAGAGTTCAGAGTTATAAATCTTTTCTCTATAGAGCTCTAAATAATTCTAAATTACAAAGTGAAACAAATGTATTTATAAGAACTAAATGAAATAACTAAGAATTATATACATTGTGCTTTTAAAAATTTAAAAACTAGAAAGGTTATATTACCTGTGAAAAAAAACAATGGGTCGAGACCCTTTCAACTAAACTATTCAAGTACAATTTAATCTATATCCAGTTACATTGCTAACTGAGATTTGAAAATAACCAAGAAACAATAAACTATGTATTAGACTCATTATAGTCTTATCCTTAAAAAAAATTAAATATATTTACAAACCTTTTTAAAGTAAATACTTCATTAACAGGTTAATAAACAACCATACACTTGTAATAGAGAAACCGAAGCATACAAGAAACAGTGCCCAAATAATAACTAATTTAAGAATACATTTACACCAGGGTTTCTTTTCCATTAAACCCTAGCTATTATATTCTCGACTAGTAAGTATAAAATTATAAATTTTACATTATGACTCATCTACAGTCTTCACATTAACACTGTGTACTTATAAAATATATCATTAACAGTAAATTTACTTCAATAATAGTTGAAGAAGAAAAACCTATTTTACAGTATAATTATTAAAAGATCGATTTCCACAAATTGGAGAATCGAAATAAGGATTCAGTTAAAAACCCAGGAGAAAACCCCTTTTTATCTTAAAAACAGTCTATGATATTATCAAGCCAAAAGTCTGTAATCACTTTTACAAAACAAAGAAACTACATACAAGTCAAGGCTAAAGAGCCGGACCTACCCAACAACAAATAAGGGTTTTTTAACAAACAAAAACTAAGTAATAAGAAAAACTAAGTATCTAAACATTGGAGGAACCGAAGCCATTCTTCCCTTCAAACTGTAACTCCTTCCCATTAATAATTGCAAGCAGGGAGATGCCATGTTAAACCAGCGCTTACCCATTTTGGCCATGAAGTCAACCAAAGCTGGAGAGGTTTCTTTCAATCCTGATGCTGAAGTGTAACCTGCAAGAACAAGATCGAATGATTTAGTTAGATGTTGTTTTCATTATAAAAACACTGTAATTAGAAATTAATAATGATAGCAAGGTAAATCTATTACCTGTAAGTAAGAATTTTGGAGCCTAGGAGGTGACTGAACCTGTTGGAGAAATTGGACTGTGAAGAAAGAAACACTCACGCTAACCTGTGACAGAGGCAATGAGGATTCGTATTCTAGACTCTCACCAATGATGGAGCAATTCACAAACAAAGGCAAGGTAACGACATGGCCAGAACTCAAAACTACTGACAGAGTAAAACCCACTCTCATGGTGTTGCAGTACATTAAGAAAGAAACCAAGAAACAAACTGTGAATCCCTTAACTCTTGCACAAACATTACATCACTACACTACACCCCAAAGAGAGCTATCAAATGTGAACTAGCGAGCCTCTCATGGCCGTGAAGAAACCCAAACACCGGAGAGACAAACCCTGGAAGGAGAATGAAGAATATAGGGTTCCTTTGTGAGCTTTTAAATTTCCCAATGCATGTTGGAGACTCATCCACATGTCCATCAAATTTTTTAGTCAGCAGTGGGTCGATCCATATAGTTATCCTGCATTGTCGGTTGACCACATAATATTACCAATCATTTATAATTATAACTAATGTTAATGTTTTTGGTATCGTATCATTTCCATATAGGATAACATTGCAATCAACCTTTCGATGAAATCATATATCCAATACAGCTAATGGTATGGTTTTATAATAAATGATTTCTTATCATTGCTTTTCGATAACACTACAATCATTTAATTGTGAAAGCATATGTGTATATTGTTATCATTTGCATTTGATAACATTAAGATCTATCTTTTGTAAAAGTATATATATCGAGATCAAGATTGGAGTTATTCCTTTGACCTTTAGTCAATAGCACTCCTAATGATTCTTAATACAAACCTTGTATTAAAAGAATAATGTTATGTTTAGAATTAGTGTTTTGTAAAATCAAAGCTGGTAAGGTATTTATCTTTAGTTCAACTTTGTGTAAGTAAATGTTAGGTAGTATTTCTACACTAGCATAACTCTTACAAATGCATAAAGTTGATAGTGTAATGTTTGGATTACTTCTTGGAAGTTAGTGTTCATTTGGTTTTCATAAAGAACCAAACTCTTAAGAAACCAAACCAACATTTAGACTACACTTGGTAATTACAAGGTAGTAAGACTATCTAGGGTTAAAGGTAAAATCACTTAGTAATATTATTAAGTGACATGGTAATGGAACTTTTACTACAATACTTGTGACATGGTGAAACTTAGGAAATCGAAATTATAGCTTGATTACTTGTAGTGCAAGTAGACAATTATAATTGTTTATAAATAAACAAGATGATAATGTTCACTACTAGAGCTGAATTAAAAGTAGACCTATGTCATCAATTGTAAAAATTTTCTTTGAAGGTATTAGAATTTATACTCATACTTATAAAGTATCACATTGAACATTAGACATAGCAATAGCAGTAAATTCATGCTTCAGTTAAAGTGTTTCTATATTAAATCATGAGCCATATGCTCATTAGTAAAACTTGTGAGTAACTTGGCATATAATATCAAAAAGAAAACTTAAGTAGAACTCATGCTGGTAAAAGGAACTAATATATTAAGGACATTGGTCTTTATGGCTAACTTAAAATACTGTCATAGATTCAAAAACAACAAAGGAAGTACTTTACCTCATCATAGCATTGATCTCTATTAATCAATTTATGCTCTAGCATTTTTATTATGCTAATAAGTACTTCTTAACTTAATGCAAAAACAAACTCCTGCTTGTTCAAAAATTTACTTGTTGAACCTGTAAGAACCAGAAATCTAGCTGAGTTAGCTGACCGACGAAGAGGACGCTACCATGGCGTTAACCATCTGGGAAACCGCCCCATGAACATGTACATTCATAAAAAGATGAAATGCTGAAACAAAATGCTTTGAACTAGAACATGCATACATGATTATTTATCATACAACGGAAGCAAACATACATTCATACAAGCATTCAACATGTTCATCATATTCATTTAACAGTAAATATGATTGCAGAAGTAAAATAGAAAAGATTACTTATCTCATAAAGAACTCATTCCACAACTAGCTACATCACTGCAACGTTCCACCCAACCATAGGCTAGCATGCTCCTAAATCTCTCAGCAATGCTTCCACCCCCAAGCTGGGCATGATTCCCAAAGGAATAAGGAACAAGTAGGATTACACATAGCCAAGGGTACACAAAACACAGCCAAGCCAACACAGTTGGGTTTATCAGGCCATCACAAGATAGCCAAGCCAACATGGCCAGGTTTATCAGGACATCAAGGAGCTGGGAAAGGATAAATGCTAAGCTGGGGAGCCCATTACAGAGCTAGGAACACCTACACTAGAACTAGCCTGACTTCTAATACACCCAACACAAGGAATCAGTCCCTTCTCTACTACATAGTCCCTCAGGCCCTAACTTCCCTTTCAGTGCTATTCAAGGGTTGTGGAGAAGAAAGACAGCCCTCTAGCTCTATCTGTGCTGTTTCCAAACACACCAGGTTTATCAAGCAAACCAACCCCCTATCCCTACTCCCAACACAGTCCGAAGACCAACCATTGCATACACGTAGGCAGACAAGCAATTCACAGCTTGGGCAAGGAAACGATTCTTGAGTCGTTCTTGGCCCTATCATGGCCAAAACGACTCCCAAAACAACCTATAGAAGTCTCAAAACGTATCAGCAAACACAGTTCACAACGTGGGGAAACAACAGTCTATCTTGGACAACGAAGCCACTGGGGAAAAACTTACATAGAGCACACTAGGTAAGAAGATACAGACTCTCAACCTGTGTGTTAGGAAATTTTACACCAGACCCTAGAATTCGGGTAGAAAACACACCAGATTCCTATCTGTGGAAAACATGAGTGAAAGTTGAGATGGCTCCCTCTCCTGGCTATGGGAGGCCAAACAAAAAAAGAATTCCTCTACGTGAGAATGAATGGGACTACCATCCCTGTGTGAGGATGAATCGACAATGGAGAGAATGGCATAGTCGAGAGAATGGGGAGTCCACTGGAGTGATGGCAGTGGTCATTTTTGCTTGCCAAAATGAGTTCAACCTGCTGCTGGAGTGTGCGTGTGGGTGAGGACTAACAATCCTTCCACACTCCACTCCCAGCCATAACTTCCCCAACTAACAACAACAGTTTTTAATGGTGGTAGTTGGATAAGACAAGGGAAGGTGACACATGGCTTTTTCCCCATTGGTTCATGGTTTAACAATTCCCCTCCCTTATCCTTGGGAAAATCATGCCCTTTTCATTATTGTTGCAGTGAGCATAGTTGGTTGGGTTCATTTAATTAAAGATGTATATTTACATGATCAAAAAACTTGATATGTATGCTGCATGCCCCGATATACCATCGGTGACAATTTCAAGCCGAAACATACCATAACCAATCGATGGTGGGGCCTTGGCATTTAGCTATGCACCATGATTATTTACAATATATATATCATATACATCTAATGCAATGGGGTCAAAACCACGATGTTACATTCCCCTTCCCCTTCAATAGCATTGTCCTTAGTGCTTTACAAAATTTGAACAAAAATGTTACACTGGTACCGCCTCAGTGTTCCGTAGAATTGAACAAAAATGGATGTGCCAATCGCATAGCATCCTCCATCTCCCATGTAGCCTCTTCAGGTCCATAGTGCTCCCATTGCACCTTTACCTGACCTATGGCCTGGTTCCAGATCATTGTGACCTTCCTGTCGAGGATGCGCATTGGCTCGATTCGAAACTCTCCCTCAGGGTCCACCTGAATCACATCCCAATTTATCACATGGTTAGGATCATGTACATATTTCTTAAGCAAAGAAACATGAAAAACATTATGAGCTCTAGTGCTAGCAGGCAATGCAAGTCTATATGCAACTGGCCCTATTCTTTCAAGCACTTCAAACGCCCCACAATATCTTGGTGACAGCTTGGCACAACTTCCAAGCATCAAGGAACTCTTCTTTGCCCTCACTCTGAGGTAAACATGATCCCAAAAACTGAACTCCATGTTCGCCCTATGCTTATCTACATAGATTTTCTTTCTGTCCTGTCCTGCTTTCAGATTCTACCTGATCTTTACAACCTCTTTCTCCATTTCCCTGAGAAATTTTGGTCCAAGCACAATCCTGTTCACTGGGTTATCCCAAGTAACAAGTGTCCTACACCTTCTTCCATACAAATATTCATACGGACTCATCCCCAAGGGTGCCTACTGTCCATTGTTATAAGCAAACTCTACCAAGCGTAAGTAATCTTCCCGCCTAGTTGGTTTGTCCATCACATACATGCGAAGCATGTCTTCAAGCACCTGATTAACTCTCTTTGTCTGCCCATCTATCTAAGGATGGTATACAGTGCTGAAGTTTAGCTTTGTACCCAAATCTGCAAAAAACCGCTTCCAAAATTTGGAAGTGAATTTGACATCTCTATCAGAGACTATTGCCTTAGGCAATCCATGCAATTTGAAAATCTCCTTCATGGAGATCTTTGCAATGTCATCAATCTTATGCGTAGACTTAACCAGTATAAAATGTGCTGCCTTTGTCAACTTGTCCACCACAACCATGATGGAATCGGGTTGTCTCCAAGTCATCAGCAATCTGGTAATAAAATCCATGGAAATAAATTCCCATTTCCATTCAAGAACTGGCAAAGGCTGCAACAAACCTGCAGGGTGTTGATGCTCAACCTTTACGTGTTGACATTTCATACACCTCGAAATGTACTCAGCCATATCCCTTTTCATTCCTGGCCAAAAGTACTGCTTCCTGGCTGTAGCAATGGTCTTTTGGTATCCTGGGTGACCAAAATATAGAGCCTGATGGATTTCATCCATAACAACTCTCCTCAAACCTGCTACATATGGAATATAAATTCTACCTTTATAAGTGAGAAGTCCATCTTTTTCAAATTTATATCCCTCATACCTCTTCCCAAGACTTTGTTGTTGCAATTTGTCTTTTACCTGCTCATACAATTCATCTTCAGCAACATGACTAACAATCTGCTGCCTCAAATTTGATTGGCAAATACTAAGAGATGATGCATGCATTTCTTGCATCTTCCTGCTAAGTGCATTAGCTACCTTATTCTCTTTCCCTTTTATGTGTTTGATTTTGGAATCAAACTCACATAAAAATTCCAGCCATCTCACTTGTCTAGCATTCAAAGTAGGCTAATTGTACAAATACTTTAGACCACAATGGTTTGTTCTGAGCTCAAATCTCCTACCCATCAAGTAATGCCTCCACATATTGAGGGCATGTACTATGGCTGCAAGCTCTAGATCATGAGTGGCATAGTTCTTCTCATGCTCCTTTATCTTTCTTGACTCAAAACATATCACATGGTTGTCTTGCATGAGGACTCCTCCAAGCCCTTATCTGCATGTATCGGTACACACCACAAAATATTTCTTCGTATCTGCAACTTTCAATACTGTTGCATTGGTCAGAAGATTATTCAACCTCTGGAAACTTTCTTCACACCTCGATGTCCATTTGAACTTCATCCCCTTCTTTTGCAAGGAGGTGATGGCATGTGAAACTCTGGAGAATCCCTCAATGAACCTCTTGTAGTATCCTGCAAGTCCCATAAAAGATCTTACATCTGTCACATTCCTTGGAGTAGGCTAATTCATAATGGCTTCAATCTTTTTAGGGTCCACAGAAATACCCTCCTCTGAGATAATGTGACCCAATACTGAATTCTATCTCTATAGAAGTCACACTTGCTCAGTTTTGCATATAACTGATGTTCCCTGAGCAATTTCAATGTCAATCCCAAATTCTCTTCATGTTCTTCCTCATTCTTAGAATAAACAAGAATGTCATCAAGGAAAACAAGAAAAAACTTGTCCAAATATCTGCTGAAGACACGATTCATAAGGCATATAACACTACTACATTTCGATCCAAAATCGGATGGTGCATGGATTTATCTTTTTAAACTTACCAAAAATCACAAAGATACAATTTTTTTTTGTAAATGTGGCCAGAAGTGTCGGTTATGCGACGGCTATTCTCATAACCGTCGGTTAAGCGTCGCTTAAGCGACGGCTCTGACAACAACCAATTTTCACTCCTCGTGAATCAAGCTCTCTCCTTTTTGTTAGGGTGGAGGTAACTTCGCAAAAGAAAAGAATGCGGACTCAATGCTTTGTGAAATAGTCTGTTGACAACAACCATTTTTCACTTACCTCTTCATTGTTGAGTGAATCGAGTTCTCTCCTTTGTGTGAGGGTGGTGAATGCCCTCTCAACTGTTGCGTGAAATGAAGAATTCTAGTTGGAGACTTGCGTAAGGTTCTCAACTTTTGCATCTCTGTGTGAGGCTCTTAGTTTTTTGCATCTCCACTGTAACCTCCCTCAATTGAAACACTACTCCTTTTAAGGAGGAAACCTTGATACGCTTGCTGCAACGTAAAGGATATTGAAGCGCTGAGATTGATATCTGTATCTGTTGGGCTGAGATAGGGCAATATCCCCCATCATATAGTAAGCTCTATTGTTTCTTTCATAACTACACAGTCTTGAAAATTAATTCTTTCATGTCCATGGAATTGGCGTGGAAGGACGAATACAATGTGTAGGAGAGACGTAGATCTCGAGCCACATTGGTATGGCTTGAAGAAGATAACTTAGATAACGGACTTAGGGCTTGTTCCGATGTGTCTTGGTGATTGCTTTCTTTAACATGGAGTTGGTCGAGTGTTGAGGGTTACCTTGAACCCTAAGTTGGTGTGACCTTTGTGTTAAGACTACGTGGAGAATCCCTTGAGTTGCCTCTGCGTGGATAATCCCTTAACTTTATTTACAGAGATACCCTTCCAGATTTAGAGGAACATGCAGATTTAGGAGAGATTTATGATCCATCCCCTTTCTTTAGGAGAGTTGGGGTTGTGGTTTCTGCTATTCAAAGACCCAGATTGCACTATATTCACATCCCTGAATCAAACTTGGGCCAACAATTTGGGGAACTGCTTGAAGATGTTGGAAATGCGGATGTCACATTTGATGTATCAGGGGAAAATTTCATGCCCACAGAGTTGTTCTGGCAGCACGTTCCCCTATATTTAAATCCATGTTTTTTGAGTCCTCTGGGGAGTGGAATGAAAAGGAAATTAGCATCGAAGGCATAAGGCCAGAGGTATTTAAGGCCAGCTTTCATTCTTCCTATGATTATGGAATTGTGCTTTCTCTTTATTTTAATTTTGGAACATTGGGTATTTGCCTTGAGCTTGTAATTTTTTTCCTTTAAAGGCATTCTTGGATGAATGGAAATTATTTGCATTAGATGTATATACTGTAGTGTATGGGAGAGGCTTATGTTTACAGGTTATGCAGAAACTTGTGGATAGTGAAGGGATTGCCAAAATGTTCGACGAGAATGGGGTTGTCGAGATGGTAGAGGTATTATCCAGTCACCTTTTCATTATTACAAATTTGGGTTTTGGAATGTATGTGCCTTTGTGTGTGTCTGTCAAGTGTCTGTCAAATTTATTATTTCAATTGGAAATCATGAAAGCCCAACCCTTTGACCATTTTTTCAAAATAAACATCGCGCTCATTAGGCATCACTTGTGCTACAAGTTTACTGCTTATAATAGAACAACTAACAGATGCTAAAATATCATCAATAGAATGACAGGGATGTATCATTTCTTTTACTGCTCTCAACCATCAACTTACATCTTTTTTGACACCTCTAACACATGATGATGTTGGCGTTGCTACATTTTGAACTCCCTGTTGATCCATTCTTTAACATGCGGGTACATGATATAAGTATTTTGATTCGACACAGCTGCAAGACTTCAATTCCATCACAGAGTGTGCTCTCATGATTGCTTGAATATTTGGCCTGACCTCTGTAGGCTAGGTGGCCATATGCCCTTTCAACTTTATGTGGTGTTCTCCCTCGGCCTTAGTGCCCTATACATACATACATATCCTATAATTCTTTTACACTTAGTGTTGTGTTTGGGATTGCTACATGTTTACATTCTTAATAGTTTGAGAATGCATTTTTCATATTCAAGCCTCTTCCTGTGTTATTGTTTGATTCTTTCTTCCTAACAGTGGCTTGCATGGAGGATGAATTCCATTTTCATATTTAGAGGATATTCAAATGAGATTTATGAAGACATATGGTCGAGTGGCTCACAATGCACTTTCTTCTGCAATGAATGATGAATTTTCTAGAGTTCTGCATCAACAAATGGAATATTTCTCTAGCAACCCCAATGCAGACACCTTAACCCATGTTAGGGGGGAAATGAATGAGGCAAGTGCTTCCTTTCTTCTCTTTATGAATTTATCCCCTGGGTTCCTTCAAGTTTGCCACTGAGGCTGTTTGGTAAATGGAAATATTTGTTAATGCTATTGAAATTTTTAGTGAAAAGCTCTATAATAGATTTATTTGCTAGAAGTGACCCGATATGTTGGGCATCTGACATTGGGTTTAGTATTTTACTAATTGAATTTGGAAAAATTAACTAAAAATATGCCAGTTTAAGAATTCAAGGGAAGTGCTTTATTCAGGAGTGTAGTCAACAGTGAAAAATGGTAACATTTGTTCAAATGCGTATCAGTTGGAGATTTGGCTATCTCACATCAGATTGGTTTGGAAGGAGACATTTTTATTCTGTATCTAGATAATAGATTCATATCTTGTGTGTAGAAATCAATATATGACTGTTGTGATCATTACTATGATGCAACTCTAATTAGATTTTATTTGTAAGTTTGTGGAAATTGTTGACTGAATGATTTTCCATAGCCTTTGCTTGTCTGTTTCTATACTTGAAGGATCTTATTAATTGCAACCTTTTGTGGCAACATTCTAGATAAGGTTGATTGTTATGCAAACTATCCTGCGCTCTTAGCAAGAAATTGCAGTAGTTAGAAGTTAGAACAGAAACATCCAATTCATGCTTTAAGCTTCCATGATCTCATGGTCATCATTTTGGCATCTTTTTGGATTGAAGCCATACTAATTTACTTGATTGCGATAAAGAGATATGTTTTTCCTTGAAGGCACTATTAGATATCATTTTATTTCAAAATGTAAGGATGAACAATCAGGAAACCTACTTTAAGTTACATTGAAGACATATGATCATCAAAAATTCTTAAAATAATGTTACACCTATAGCTTCCACAAAATTTCTTGAAATATATTTATATTAATGTTGCAAATATTATTTCACCTACAGCTTCCACAAACTTTCTTGAAATATATTTATATTAATGTTGCAAATATTGTTTCAGGGAATCTATGGTCGAGTGTCTGCAAAGAAACTTATCGGAAATATTGACAAGCATAAACTTAACCCTGAAAACTTGGAAAAATCGGGCAAATTGAAGATATCGCAACACTGATTTATATACATGAAACAATTTCCCTTTTTACCACCCAAAGTAGACTTGCAAGAACAAGTGCAGCAAAATTATGTTTACCAAACAATTGATT
>LPNX010948930.1:111359-129035 GCA_001517045.1 Pseudotsuga menziesii
GCTGGAACTATTTTTTTTTTTTTAAATTTCAAACCCGTCGGTTAAGCGACGGATGTAGGGAATTTTTTTTTTAAATAATTAATAACCGTCACTTAAACGACGGCTACACCTGTCTCTTTACCGACGATTATAGCCTATAGCCGTCGCTTAACTGACGACAGGAAGGTTTTTTTTTTTTTAAATTGACTACCGTCGCTTATCCAATGGACATTCTGTCACTTAACTGACGGAATGAAGGTTATTTTCTTAAAAAAAATTCACTACCATCGAAAAAATGCTGTCACTTAACTGACGCTTTAGATTTAACCGACGGTAAACTGAGGTGTCGCTTAACCGATGGATTGGACAGATGTCAGATAACCGATGATACACCACCGATGCTTAATAAAAATCATAGTGTCGTACATGCGACAGGGAAGTGTCGAAAGTTCGATAATACTGCCGTCAGATTTTTGGTCGAAAGGTAGTAGTGTAAATGTAGCTGGTGCATTTGTGAGACCAAATGGTACCACTAGAAAATCATAATGTAAATACCTTGTCCTGAAGGCTGTCTTATGAATGTCTTCATCCTTGATTCTCACCTGATGGTAACCAGACCTCAATTCAATCTTGGAAAATACCTTTTCTCCTCCTCTTTCATCAAAGAGGTCATCAATCCTAAGAAAAGGATATTTATTCTTCATAGTAACCTTATTCAGCTGTCTGTAATCAATATATGACCTGAGTGTACCATCTTTCTTCTTTACAAACAGAACTAGTGCTCCCCAAGGAGACACACTCGACTGGATATACTTCTTTTCCAACAACTCTTGTAGTTGCATCTTCAACTCTAGCATCTCCGATGTACTCATCCTGTAGGGGGTCTTGGACACTGGTGCTGATCCTAGCACAAGTTCAATAGTGAACTCCATGTCCCTCTTGGTAGGAAGCCCTGGAATCTCATCAGGAAACACATCCCTAAATTCCTGTAACACCTGATAGTCCTCCAACCTAGGAGTTTCATCTCCTGATATCTACAAAATATGAGTTGCATACAACTGGCAACCCTTCCTATAGAACTTCATTAACTGCATTGCTGAAACCTGTCGTACCGAAATCACCTTTGGAATACCTTTCACAACTACTAGGTTCCCTTCTTCATTCATGCATTTGAAAGTCTTATTGTAACAGTCAAGCTTCACCCTGTGAGCTTCTAACGAATCCATTCCAATGAGAAGATCATAGGAACCAAGTGGTAGAACATTTAGATCTAAACAAGTGACCAATCCATTCATGACCGATGGACATTTCTCTACCACTTCACTGACTTTTCTCTTAGTTCCAATGGCTAGCTGAACTAACCAAGATTTTCTATGCTTTACCTTCTTAAAATCACAAATCTCGACTACTCTAGGAGTAATGTAACTGTGTGTAGAACCAGGGTCAGTCAAAATAGAAACAGATTGCTCAACAATCTTACCTGCTACTTCAACCACAATTGACTGGTGATCTGCCTGGTGGTCCTCCAGTGCTGCATAAATCCTAGGGATTGTCCTTGCTACTTGACCCACTTTTTCAGCTTCTTGAATGTTATAAGCTGGTCTTACACTCTGATTCTCGAGTGGACAATTCCTACGCATGTGGGGTCCTCCACATTTCCAACATTGAAGTGGTCCTTTATTTTGTGGTGGATCCTTAGGATTTTCTCCTGTCACTCTGACTGGCTTACACGCAGCTTGGGATGGCTGCTTCTGTTGATTCCTGAAGTTAGAAGGTTTGAAAC
The DNA here is from genome assembly GCA_001517045.1 of Pseudotsuga menziesii. NCBI lineage: Eukaryota > Viridiplantae > Streptophyta > Pinopsida > Pinales > Pinaceae > Pseudotsuga > Pseudotsuga menziesii. The sequence goes on from LPNX010948930.1 coordinate 113,122, forward strand.
CTTTCTTTCTTTGGTCGAAATTCTCATTCTTCTTGTCCTTCCATGCCTTATGGTAATCTGGCTTACCTTTTCCTTGCTCATAACAATACTTATCCTTCCTTATTGCTTCTTCAAGAGTTCTAGGTTCATAAAACTCAATTATATCTTTGTAAGACTGAGGTAATCCACTCAGAAAACACTGGACCTTCACTTTTTCATCTCTGATGTACTGAACATACCTCAATAGTTCCAAAAACTTATTTGCATATTCTTCCATGGTCTGCTGTCCCAATCTCAGCTCATGGAACTACTTAATTTTGTCATCATAATACCTAGAACCACTTATACTATGAAACGAGAACTCGACACAGTTCTTGTTTTTCTCTCTCCTAATTTTAGTAGCTATTTTTACCTCCGTTTCAAAAAGTGTTGATGCCAGTATCACACATTTTCTTTTTGAGGCATTTTTTTGGGCCTTCGAATTATCTTTGTCGTAAAATATATTTAATTTCTATTTTCAAGTGTGTTTTTAGAAATTTAACAAAATAACATACATTTATAAGTAATTTATAATAAAAAACATATACATTTTGCAATTGTTTCTAGAAAATAAGACATTTTTATGGACAAAATCAGACATTTTTATTGACAAAATTATAAAAAAATTTAGAAAATAAAGACATTTAAAACCATTTTCAATGAATTTTTAGAGATTTTTTCTATAAAAACGATACTATTTCATATTATTTTCCGAAAAGTGATGATTCACATAAATTCAAGAAACAATATAGCATATATTTGTAAAAAACATATTAAAAATATTATATATAGAAATTTTATTTCTAAAATAAAGTCTGAAAGTCAAAACATTACTAATATATCTTATCAAAAAATTGTCAAATTTAAAATTTTCTTCAAGACATGAAACTAATCAACACTTTAAGTTATTAGGCACTTTTAGTCTCTTGTAATATTTATTGGAATGAGCATAGCTGACACATACATCTATCTTCACAGATTTTTGTATTACTTTGTGGTTTACAGTCTTTTACTATTTCATCCATTAATAGAATTTGGGTTTTTTTATATTACTATGTTCTTTGCAGTATCTTCTTTTGTATATTTCCATTTTATCTTTCTTCCTTCATTCTATGAAAAAACTAGATCAAACATCTCTTCCCTATTCCATTGATTTTTATGAACATGATACATTATAAACAGGGAAAATATATTTAATCAATTCGAACACAGATGTCTAAGTGTTAAGACTCCATAGGAGCCCAAATATTTGTATTTTATCAATATTAAAAAGAAAATATATGATTATAGCAAGTGACTATAATCGCAATCACATTAGAGAAAACAAATAATTGATAGAAACACACAAAGCCTAGTTCGTGGCTTAAAAATTTAGACATGGAATATATCTATATATCTATGTAGAAAGGTTGAACACCACAAACTTCACAAGGAGGGTTATCTTAATTGGCAATATAAAATATGCCTTTGCACCATTCTTAAAAATATGTCTAGAAAGATAGAACACTTCAAACTTCACAATGAGGGTTATCTTAATTGTCACTATATGCCTGCCCACCACTCTTATCAATTGTTTCTTTGAATATAATTTTATTGATTTTATTATAAGATATATAACAAAATTCTTAAACTATTGAAAACCTATGTACAAGACTGTGGAAATTAGGTATATATGTTTGTGAAAATATCATAACATTGAGCTAAAGAGATACCTATGTACAATAAATATTATTTTTACTAATATTTATATCTAAATTAAAACCTTTTACACTTTTTATAAAAAAACAAAATCATTATTAAACATTAATAACCTAAATCTTTCTATCTTTGGAATGATGGAAATAATCTAAATCTTTAAAATGAAGATAGTTGTTGTCAATATATTCATATATTTGATAATTTTATTAAATGTAGTTATAAGTTCAAGTTCCTCTATTATAATTTATTTTTCTAAATCTTTACAAGTTCTATTTCGGGTATTAAAATGCATTTAGATCATTACAGTATTAAATATGAAACCTTATTAATAAATATGAAATATTCAATTGTCAACGATCAAGAATATTCAATCTTCAACAGATCACCCCTAAGCCACACATGATGAAGAAATAATATTTTTCAATAGATCACCCCTACGCCACTTGGCCACACACCATGCACGTTTCTGAGCGGATGATAGTTTCCATTCAAACCTCTCTTTTAAAGTAGACTTAATTTCAATTGCATCGAGTCGCCGTGAAAGTCACCAACCGTACGTCGTTTTCCAGAAATTAAAAACTAGTTTTCATCGAAACCTACACCAAACCACGCCTCGTAAGATTCGAGTTAGTTACGTGTTTGTTACTTTGTCTCTATTGAAATGATCTTCTCCCCATTCAAAGTCTGCATTTCAGAAGAACAAATTTGATTTCAGTGGAATCCGGTAGTTTTGAAAGTTATTGAGATATATGCATACCACTCGGGGCCCAAATATTTGTTAATCAACCGATGGCAGAACTTGATCATTTTCCACTTCTGGCTATTATGGTGGGGGTCGTGATTGTAGTCGACAATCAAACCATGGGCAGAGGGTGCATCCCCCACAAGTATGTGAGTGCAACATAGTTTATTAACAATCTGGATGCCCTTTTGCAATCCCTTCTTTCAAATCTATCCTCAGATGGCTTCGCTAATTCAATGCAAAACGGATCCTAAAAGTGCTCTCTGGAACAGTTTGGATTATTAAAATGCATTTAGTGAGCACTGGAACAGTTTGCATTATTAAAATTCTTTTTAAATTTGTAATGGCGTCAAACTTCTTAGCCATGAGTGAGCAGCTCCCGCTCAATTGGGTTCCCAAGGGCCGCCCTCACGGCCTACTCGATGCCGGGCATCGAGCAGCCCGTGAGGGCAGCCCTTGGGCACCCAAGTGAGTGGGAGCAGTGAGAGGCTCCCGCTCACTTGGGCACCCAAGGGCCTCCCTCATGGCCTTCTCGATGCCGGGCATCGAGCAGCCCATGAGGGCGGCCCTTGTGAGCCCAATTGAGTGGGAGCTGCTTTTATAGGAGGGTGGGTGGAGTTAGTGGCCTTAACAATGTTACAGCTGGAATCTATTTGACTGTTGACCGATAGCGGTAATGGTAGCTCAATCACGGAATAATTCCGCACGAGGGTAATGGTATCAGACCTTTTTTTACCATTTATTTGGATGTAGAAAGATCTCGATTCAGACATATTGAGCTTCTCTAGCTCTGCAAAATATAAGATCAGTAATATTTTGGGCACTCCACCTAAATTCATAGGGACGGAAAGGCTGTCTCCGCTGTTTCCAACCCATGAATTTTGCATGATAGCAGAGGAAGGAAGGTCTTTGGTATTGTTTGTTGAAATAGAATGTTTCGAACTCACATTCCGTACAGAACCCACAATTTGAGCATTTATAGATAAATCATCTGATGTCCAGATGCGGTCGAATTTGTCTTGAGGATACCTGCTTAATTAACCAAAAGAATAATTACAAGTGCTCAAGATTACTAACCAAAATTGAGTTTCACATATCAAATTATAAGATACAAAGAATGACATGGATTACGATGAACTAGCTAGTTGATTATGACTCTTAGATTTACATTAGTAAATATATGAAGTTAAAAATGTTCACCTAACCACAGAATTTCCCCCAAGATTATAATAATCTGGCCACAAGATCGTTCCTGTCTTCGTCTATCCATACATGCCATCTTGGAACTTCCTCAATTCAATAGCAGAGATAAAAGGATCATCGGACTTGGAGGTTCTAATCAAGCAAATGTACAGCAAACTGCCTGAACTAACCAATATTCTGTGTCTATAAATCGGATCTCGATATGACATTGTTACGTTTGCCACATGCAACATGCCGAGTGTCTCAATAGAGTATTGGAAGCTGTTTGCCAATGTTGGAGATCCAGTGTAATTTCCAATGGCAAACCATAATCTTACGAGGTAAGGCACATCGGGTGTCACAGGCAACTTATAGCAAGACTTTTTGAGAGGTGGTGGGAAAAAACGTAGAGTCTGCAAGTAAGAACCATAGGCTTTTTCAGTTGTGTACTCCCCTATGTCTACTGTCTTTCCTACGTCGATGTAATCAGCATCACTAACCCATGTTATATCGTTCTCCCCAGTGTGATTTTTTATCCCTCCGCAACTGATACTAAGAAATCCTTCCACAAGGCTAAAAAATAATTAAGAAAAAACATTTGTTGTCTAAAAACTCGATGAGAGCTTAAAAAAACAAGATATGAGATGAAGATTGTATAAAATGGACGAAACGGAAAAAATCCTTGATCTATTTCTTCAATTTACATCTGGCATACCTAGTTGAGCAATAATCACAGTCAACAAACTTAACAGCAGGGCGAAAGGCGCTACCCAATTGCCATAACGAGTTTTGTCCATCGTTCCACTAATTTTTAAAAGTTCCCCTGAGTTCCAGGAGTATACTGGAAGGTGCTTAAACTGCTTATCTCATAAGCAGACCAGTAAGAAGTGTTTCCTACATCTTATTTCTTCTCAGCAATTCTTTCCCATCTCTGCCTTGCCCTACCTTATCTTTGCATTATCCTAGAAGTGCATATTATTTTGCCAATGTTAAAGTGTAAGGAATCTCATTCCTTTGTGTAAGCATATGCCATGAGCGGACTCTTAGAAAGTGCTCACTCATCTAGTGGACTAAATCAATGTTGTTTTAAGTTAAATATTTTTTTAAATATAAGGTTTACATACTGCAATAAAAGTAATTTTATGACCTAATTATATATATATATATATATATATATATATATATTTGTTTAAATCAAATCTATTATACATCTATAAGTGCAAATGATTTGCTCCATGATAGTCTAATATAACGCGGTGAACTCTTATGTAATAATTGCATCAGTGATTCATAATGCCATATTGTGTTATTGTGTATATATTTCTCATGTGTCTATTTATCTTTTTCGATATGGTATTAGAGAGAGTGTGATTGTCGGATTAGTCGTGTAGGCAATAGATTTTTTTTTCTTTTTTCTTGAAAAGATAAGCATTCTCTTCTCTTGCATTGAACAATGATCTAGATAATCAAAAGGGCTTGACACAAAGAGTAGATTATCACAAAATGTTGTCAAGGAGTTACCATGCGGTATTGAAGGGAAGGAGTTGTGTAGTCAAGATAGTGGCCATTGAATGTTAACGAGTGTTTTGAAAGGATCACAAGGGGCAGAAAAATGATTACAAATAAGATATTGTTATGGTAGTCTCTATTCCTATAGTTGAAGATTTTTCAATGATTTTCTACTAGTTAAATTTATGTTCAACAATTTTTTTTGTAGTTTTTATTAGTATTTTTCAATAGGAAAATACAGGGTTTCATCATTTAGTAATCAAGCTTATTTTGTATTACAGTGTTGACAAGTTGCAAGAAGATGGACCACAACCCATGCTCTCGGGTTTATCAAAGGAGATGTAGCCATTGCTAAAAATCCATCTGATATTAACATCGATAATGAACTTACTAAAGAAGAGTACTTTTTTGCATTTTAAGAAGCCATGCCTAGAAGACATGAATGCTTATAATGTAGATAAAGCTCAAGCATGGATGACTACTCAAATAGTTTGGAAGTTTGTGAATCTTGGGAATTATACTTTTACAAGGGTCATGAGATCACTTGATGGAGCACCCCGGCATCGAGCAGGCCATGAGGGAGGCCCTTGGGCACCCAAGTGAGTGGCTCCCACTCACTTGGGAACCTAAGGGCCGCCCTCACGGCCTGCTCGATGTCGGGCATCGAGCAGGCCGTGAGGGCGGCCCTTGGGTGCCCAAGTGAGCGGGAGCTGCTCACTCATGGCTAAGAAGTTTGACGTGATTACAAATTTAAAAAGCATTTTAATAGTGTAATGATCTAAATGCATTTTAATACCGCAAACTGTTCCAGAGAGCGCTTTCATCTCTTAACTAGAGGTTTTCACTCTTTTACTTTTAATTCCAAAACAAAAATTTCATCTCTTAACTAGATGTTTCCCATATCTTAACCATGTGAATTTTCAGCCTTACGGATGCTATGAAATATAAAAAAAATAATAGAAAAAATAAACAATATTTCAATCCTTGACAACCCCAATCCACTAGGCAATTTAAGAGATAAGATATCAATGTGTTCCAATAAGATTCAACCTTTAAATAGGGCAATATTGTCACACATATAGCATATCCAAGAACACTGGGGCACCCAAATCAAAATCAAAATATTTACATTCATATATAATATGTAAAACATAAGTTCGGCACAAAACAAATGTTGGAATTAATATATGTTTCATTTTTAAACTTGTAATGTCGGAAACAATACTTTTGATTAACTATAAAATTTAGTATTTTAACTTTTTTAATTGATAATTTTCTTGTTATTTCAAATCTTATATTTAAAATTTGTAAAAATATAAAATGAGTTTTAACCTCTAAAGAAGTTTTAAACTCTAAATAAATTTTTGAATATTTATATGAATTATTTTTTCTTGTATGGTCTAATATATTATTTCTTTATGAATCGCATCATAATTTCTTTGGTTTTTATTTGTTAGAGTGGTGAAATTATTTATGATTTTTTTGTTTGTTTGTTTAGTATGCAAATTTCAAAAAAGTTGTAATTTATCTCTTGAAGAAAAAAAATTCCAATTTAGGGGTTGATTTTAAAGTTTTTGTAAACAAGAGTATGGGATGTATGGGATGTTTAGGCCATGGCTCTATTTTTTAACAACAATTTTTTTTTTTTTGTGTATGTTGGTATCAACACTTTTCTATTTGGGGGGTGTTTTTGGTGTTTTTTTTGCAAAAATCAATGTTTTTATCTCTAGAGTTCTCGTTCATAGTATAAAGTTCTCGTTTCATAGTATAAGTGGTTACCTGTCAGAGAGGTATTTCTACTTGAAATACTTCTTGAACTGTTTCCACTTAAGTCTCCTTTCACTGATCCTATTTACTTGCTTGAAGTGTTCCCACCAAATGGATGCTCTTCCATTCAGATTGAATATGGAAACTATTGCCTTCATGTTTCCCGAATAGTCATGCACTTGAAAGTAATTATTTATTCCAAGAAGCCAAGATTCATCCTCTTGTCCAGTCTTTACCTCACCATCAAATGTAGGAGGTTTATCTTTCCTAAATTCATCTCAAGAGCGATCCCTATGGTGTCTCTTTCTTTTTCTTTTATGAGAAGAAGAACTGGAATCCCCGTTTGATTCTTCAGAGTCAGATGATCCACTAGAATTCCTTCTCCTTCTCCTAGTGCTGCTCTTACTGTCTTCTGGCCTTGATGTACCCCATCCAGAATCTATCTTTTTTAGTAAATCTGTCAAAATCTACAATATGGCAGCATTCAACTGATGCTGCTCTTCTTGGGCTTTAACCAAGCTTCTCATGGTGGCTACAACCTCAGACGGTGTCCCCTGGAATCTCCTTCCATTAGAATCTATGTCATCATTTCCATTACAAACATTTTCTCCCATGGCATCTTCTGCTCGCTCGTAAGAATCCCGAGCATCATACCCATCATGGGTTCAAATGACTAAACCACCTCTAGCTTTACCACACTATTCTCTCTGGAGTACTGCTCTTGGAAGTTATCTAAAGTTCTGCAAATGTGTTTGTAGCAAACTGTTAGATGATTAATATTAATATAAATCAAAATTACTTACCTTTTCTTCTGGAAATTCATAAAACAACAATTATGATAAACATGGAATTTTCTCCATTTCATTATCAACTTTGTGACCACGAACAGTCTGCTGAAATCTGCTGAAAACCGACTGAAGACAGTCAAAAAGTGCTAAAAAAACTACTAGGAAATTCTTCTGAAAACCCAAATTTCCTTAGGCCCAATCGGACCTCTTCCCAGCTATTCTGCCGACACTGTGGTAGTCAAAACAACTACACTTCCTATCTGCATTGGCGACCATGTTGTCTATGCATCGGGTGCATAGTCCTCTGAGCAGTCGCAATGGAGGAAAGTGTTCTTACCTCAGTTTCCGCGAGCAAACATCTAGACTCCCAATCGGCGATGTCAACTACTGCTCATCGGGCATTTAAACGGTTGAAACCTCTAAGTTCTTCTGCTATATCGGTGAGTTACTCATATTATTCCTTCCACCGCATTGGGCCTACAATGGTCTATTATCCCATGTCTGTTCGACAATAGCATAACCTGTTAGTCACCCAGCTTTCTGCAGTGGCGGCCAACAATCTCCTTAAGTATTCCGCAACCATAATTCTATCAGCGGTCGGAAGCACTAGTTGTTGCGATGTCGTGGGGATAGTTGACTAAGCAACCACAATGGCGGGTCACCTGCATTGAACTTTTTCTAATAGGCGATCTGATCCACTAACATTTCCTGATGGCCGATGATCTCGTGCCTTAGAGAAAATTTGAATTTTATTCTTGCCTTGTCTTCCGCGGCATTGGCTCTTCCATCCTCTATTCATCGGCGATGTCAATGACTATTCTCCTCCAATCGTCGATAATCTCGTTACTTTTCAAAAATTCTACACCATCGGTGGTTGGAGGATCTACCCGTCGAATGCGTAGTTATCTAGCCATCCACAATGGTGGGTGCTTGATCAACTATTTTCTACCAACGTCGATCGGCAGTCTCATCAACTAACTTCCATCGATGATTTCAACACTTAAACGAAATTTTGAAACTTTCTTCTTCTGTAGAAGAAAACTTTATCTATCTTTCGCTGACTTTTTCGGCTCCATAATCCACTAACATCTTGGCATCGACAAGTGGAAGACTAAAGCATCGGTGGGTTAGCTCGATCAGCAGTCGCAATGGTGGCTCATCATCTTCGATCCTTTCTCGATCAGGGATCCAATACGCTAATTCTTTTCGATCGACGAACTGATTTTGACCGGCATTAGCAGTCGAAGCTTCTCCCTGTCAGAAGACTAGTGCTCTAGGATTCCGCAATGATGGATGCATGAAACACTAAACCCTTCTGAATTCATCGATGGTCCATTCAACTAACCTTCTTCTAGCACATTGGCAGTCCAAGCCACTAACTTCCACCGATCGTCGATGGTCTCAACACTTAGACGAATTTTTCAAAAAAATTTATCTTCTTCTTTCTGCAAACCATAACATCTGTCGGTGGTCGGAACCACTAACTGCTATGTGTTGGTGAACCCAACAACTAATTTCCACCGATGACATCGACGGTCTGAACAACAAACTTTCGTTGGAACCGAAATTCAATATCGAGCGTTTCTTCCACTACATCGAGTCGGTGTTTCGGCGGTCTTCGACTGATCTTCGCCGAAACTACGGCTACCACATCCACTAACTTCCGCCGATGGCCAACGAAAACTTAGAAAATTTTCCGCAATTTTCTTCCAACTATCCTCCATCGGGTGTGCTTCTGCCTAGCTCTCTGCTGCATTGGAAGTCCGTCCCACTAAGTTTTTCGATGAACCGACAGTTCAAACACTTAGACAAATTTTCTGAATTTTCTAGTCATTCACTATTTCTTCCGGGAAGAAGGTAACATGCCTCTGTGAACTGGTTAGTCATGGCCCATAGAGTCTCATGCTGCAACTTGCAGGCTCTGATACCACACTGTAACATCCCTGACCCTTCGACCGGTGAAGAGTACGCTACCATGGCGTTAACCATCCGGGTAACCGCCCCATGAACATGTACATTCATAAAAAGATGAAATGCTGAAACAAAATTCTTTGAACTAGAACATGCATACATGATTATTTATCAAACAACAGAAGAAAACATACATTCATACAATCATTCAACATGTTCATCATATTCATTTAACAGTAAATATGATTGCAGAAGTAAAATAGACAAGATTACTTATCTCATAAAGAACTCGTTCCTCAACTAGCTACGCCGTTGCAACGTTCCACCCAACCATAGGCTAGCATGCTCCTAAATCTCTCAGCAATGCTGCCACCCTTGAGTTAGGCATGATTACCCAAGGAATAAGGAACAAGCAGGCTTACACATAGTCAAGGGTACACAAAACACAGCCAAGCCAACACAGTTGGGTTTATCAGACCATCACAAGATAGCCAAGCCAACATGGTCAGGTTTTCCAGGACATCAAGGAGCTGGGAAAGGCTAAATGCTAAGCTGGTGAGCCCATTACAGAGTTAGGCACACCTACACTAGAACTAGCCTAACTTCTAATACACCCACACACACCCAACACAAGGAATCAGTCCCTTCTCTGCTACACAGTCCCTTAGGCCTTGACTTCCCTTCCAGTGCTATACAGGTATTGTGGAGAAGAAATCCAGCCCTATAGCTCTGTCTATGTGGTTTCCAAACACACTAGGTTTATCAAGCAAACCAAGCCCCCATCCCTACTCCCAACACAGTCCGAAGACCAACCACTACATACATGCAGTCGCACAAGCGATTCACAGCTTGGGCAAGGAAACAATTCCTAATTTGTTCTTGGCCCTATCGTGGCCAAAATGACTCCCAAAACAACCTACAGCAGTCTCAAAATGTATCAACAAACATAGTTCACAACATGGGGAAACAACAATCCGTCCTGGACAACGAAGCCACCGGGGAAAAACTTACACATACCACACTGGGGAAGAAGATATAGACACTCAACCTGTGCATGAGGAAGATATAGACACTCAACCTCTCTATGGAAAACGCGAGTGACAGTCGAGACGGCTCCCTCTCCTGGTTACGGGAGGCCAAACAAAAAATGAATTCCTCTGCGTGAGAATGAATGGGACTACCATTCCTGCTTGAGGATGAATCAACAATGGAGAGAATGGCATAGTGGAGAGAATGGGGAGTCCACTAGAGTGATGGCGGTGGTCTTTTTTGCTTGCCAACGTGAGGTCAACCTGCTAGTGGAGTGTGCGTGTGGAAAAGGACTGACAGTCTTGCCACACTCCACTCCCAGCCATAACTACCCCAACTAATAGCAGCAGTTTTAATGGTGGTATTTGGATAAGACAAGGGAAGCTGACACATGGCCTTTTCCCCATTGGTTCATGGTTTAACAATCCCTCCCCCTTATCCTTGGGAAAATCATGCCCTTTTCATTATGGTTGCAGTGAGCATAGCTGTTTGGGTTCATTTAATTAAAGATGTATATTTACATGATGACAAAACTTGATATGTATGTTGCATGACCCGATATACCATCGGTGACAATTTCAACCCGAAACATAGCATAACCAATCGATGGTGGGGCCTTGGCCTTTAGCTCTGCACCGTGATTATTTATAATATATACATCATATACATCTAATACAATGGGGTCAAAACTGGGGTGTTACAACAACTGCTAAGTAAGCCCCAGTTTAGAACATAGCCTCTCACCTACTTGACAAAGCAGATCATCAGTACAGCTAAAAGAAACTGAATGCAGTTCATTTACATAACATATCAAAATTAAAATGGTATTAGTTTTTATGTGTTTGAAGTTAATCACTACATATTGTTAAATGTTTCATTTTTTCCGCTAGCCGCTAGTAGTTTTTAAACTGCGACTTTAGACATTTTATGTTACATTAAAAATTTTAAATTTTTGTGAAATTCGAGGTTATGACAAATAAAAACCACATTATTATTTCATACATAGAAATCATTTAATACCCAAGCATTTGCATCGAATTCATAGGAACGAATCCTGTATACACGCAAATTCCAATTCACTTACCATAAAATAAGGTGCTCATTATATTAAAAATCATAATAGTATTTATACACAGAAATCCAATTATAAAGCCTCATCATAAATCAATGACCCAGGATCGAGTCATCTATTATATAGAGCCACGCTATACACAGTTTTTATGTGGGATGTAAATCATAACTGAATCTTATTACAGAGGTCATAAGACCCTCCAAATTCTTATATGTGCTAACCTATGGCTTCAGTCTTCTTATTCTAGGAATTAACAGATCTAACATTAATATAAAAACCATGTTACAAATTAACCAATAGTCTACAATAAACACCAACTTTAAGGATGATTCTTTTGCACTATCGTAGCTACGATGGTGAGTTCCAACCCCATTGATGGCATGGCCCCAAAATCCATCAGAGCTGGTTGTTAGTCCTTTACATAACCAACGCAACCAATGTAGGCAAATTCCACATAAAATACATATTTATTAACCGTGGAAGGAAACACAGTAGTATAATAAACATCAATGCAGCACAAATTGTATACACAGTCCATAATATAATAACCATTGCAATCATAAACATCACATTTATTCATAACTCATTGTCTTAATACATTAACATAGTCTACACGGTCAACTTTTTACAACCTTGCACCATTGAAAGCAATGGTGCTGCCATGGCCAGTATACATCTTTAAAAATAGTAAATAACAAAATAGACAGACCCTGTAAGGCATTACCTAGGCCTCAATACACAGAGTGCCTTTAAATTAACTCTGTACATCTAGTAAGTTTAAACCCATAGGAAAACAAACCCCTAAAACCCAACCGCATCCATTCAAACAAAACACAAGCAAACTAGCCCACGAAGGGTGACACCAATCACAACCATGACACCCTGAGAGGAAATACATAATGATCAGAATATCGGGTTTGCCATTGGTGTAAGGCCACACCCCCGACCCACGACTCAATCTTTTACTCGCTCCTCTCTAAACCTTGCAACAAGACAATATCATAATGGGAAGCAAGATATGGTGATAGAAGCTTAAGAAAACATGTAACTATGAAAAATAAATCGACATATTACCTACATGTAAAGACTAGCAAGGTCATCCTCCTTCATCCACACCACAACCGAGAGAAAACAACAAACAAGTGAAATGACCAAGCCCATCATGAGCCAAGCCCTATGTTTGGGCTGGCAAACACTCTAATGTGCATTAATGGCATGAGCATGTTTCCCATTATCAAACTCCAAACCCACTCCTCTATATCTCTTAAGCGTTGCAATTTTGAATTCCACCATTCCATGCAAAGGTTTAAACCCTTTAAACGTTGTTTTATTTTCACCACCCCTAATTCAATACAATGCATAAGTATTAAATACATCACATACAATAGGCTTTATACCTTGAGCTATGCTCATCAAACTCTTTGGGCTCTAAGCCTAAGACCATGGAATATGCAATAATCCATGGTATGTGTTTTTTTTTAGACAATAATGAGTAAGAGTTTGATTTAACGTTCGGCAAAGCAACTGTCAAGTACTTTTACACGGGTAAAACTAACATATCGACAGTTGTAAATTGAATCTAAGTCGAGTTACATCTATCATGTTCGCTAATATTTTTTAGAGAAACTAAAATAGTAGCCCGACATAAATTAGAAACTGAAACCAAAATTAAGAAGTTGATCGCTTTTTTTTTCCCGTCCTTCTTTACCAGCAGCTTCTTGACTTGCATTTCCATATTGCTTAGGAGAATCCCAACATTCCCTTGATCGTTTGCAATGTATTTAAACTTCTCTTGGTGGCCTCCATGACGTCTTCGTCGGTTTCCTTGGCTTCCGAGAATTCTTCCTGAAGATTGCAATGCACTTGATTGAGCTCGGCCCAGCTCTTCTCTCTAGGGCATTTAAAAAGTGGTATGAAGGAATCTTGCTTCCATATATGCAATGCATTCCTCAACTGAGGATCCTGTGGAGGAACATGAAGCTAAGGATGCCATCAAATAAAATGATTAATTATATTGAGTAATCTAGCAATTTCCTAGCTTCTTCCAATTTTGAAAATTCTTTACTGCTTCAGTGTGAGTCTTGCAGAATAAATATTCACCTTGGGCTCTTGACTTGTTATGGGAGTTATGGAGGTTCTACTCGGTGGGACTAACGGTTCTTGATGCACTCAAGCCTAACGAGGACCCCTTTCAAATGCCATACCATATAGGATAGGACAATGAGAGTCGCCCAGTGATTTGATTCTTTTGTAGCAGGGGGAGACTTGTTGACTGGATGAGGAGGCTCAACTCTAAATTTAGGGAATATTGCATAGAGTTTCTATCCCATTTACTGATAGTGTGCTCCTACTCAAGAGAGTTCCTTTATTAGCTTCCAGATTGACCTTAGAGTTCAAATTTTGCAAAATATCAAAGAATCTTATTTTTGAAACTTGCAGTGCATCAGCTTGAATTTCTTCAGAATGGTAGATAGGTGAACCTGAGCAGGATTTCTCTTCGAGTTTGCAGCTTGGATTATAATCCAAGAATCACCAAAGACTGAGAGTCAGTAATTTTCATTCTATGGGATAGCTTGAGACCTTTTGAAAGTGCAATATCCTCCGCTCTATTGTTGGTTTCATAACCTAGTCCCCGGGTGAATATTAGAATTGTAGTTCCTCTAGGGCCAAGACTACCCCACCACCACTAGATTCCCTGATATTACCCCACCACCACCAGATGCCCCAGGATTACCCTTTGATGCCCCATCAAAGAAGAGGAAATGATCCTCTAGGGACGATCTCCATTTAATGAAATCCTGCTCTGGCAACCGAATTTCCCATTTAGCAATGGAAGTAGATGGGACAGTGATTCTATCCTAATGATTTGGTACCAACTCTTTTATCCACATATCTTCCTCATTGACTAGAGTTGAAGCATTTTTTAGGGTAGATTTGGCTTCTAAAGGCTCTCCTAGGAGAGCTCTAATTTTGGATGCTATTGTTAGAATAATCAACCCATAGTTAGCTACCTTAGACATTAATTAATCCAATTTTGTCTTATTTTCCTAGTTTCCAATATTCCACTCTATGCAAGTTGTCTTCCACATGTCCTAGAAGTCAAACTTGCTAAAACTGAGTCATGGAGCTCTTGGGAAACCTCCTTGAATCCATATTTAGCATATATGTTCTATTCCAGATACTCCCTAGCACATATCTCCTTTTTTTGCTTTGTTGCTTGCTTTACTGAGATTTATGGAAAAATGGAAAGTAAGACTAGGTTTTGACTTGTTTTTTTCCCTCATCATCCTCCATTCTTTTCTCCTAATAAAATCATATATGAGTTGTCTTTCCATCACCTATTATCTTTCCTACTTGGCTTTGCCAATTCATGAGCTCCTAGGTAGATTTGGAAACTGCTTTATGCACCTATGGGGGATTTGACTAGATTTAGTAAGCCTGCTTTTCACTATTTTGAATGGAATACTTATGGATTTGAATCTCTCATGTAATTATATATTGCAGAAGCCTATGAATTCATAAGTTTGGCTATTGTACACGTACTCAATACATATTAGTGTTATGCTCCAATTTCGGTCTCCTTTGTGTGTAAATTTGCAAGTTTGATTAGCAGTTTTGTGAGTGCAATTGTTCTATCACTTGGGTTCAATTTCCACATGGTATCAGATCCTTTGTAGATCGATTTTTCTCCTTCCATATTGTTATTGTAGGTTCGACATCTTGAATGGGAGCTATTCTGCTGACTGAAGGGACAATTTCTAAGCTATGGATCAATCTCAGAAGATCATCTTGACTCCATTTAATTTCTTTGAATGGAAAGCAGAGATGGAGATACTATTGAGAGATAAATGTATCTACAAGGTGACTATGGAAACTTAAGCAGAGCCCGATGCAGCTGTAGAGAAAACTAAATGTCACAACAGGAGGGACCAGGCCTATGGTCTCTTGTGTCTGAGCATATCCAGAGACCTCCTCTTCCATATTGATGGATTGACATCACCTAATGAAGTATGGGAGAATATTGTAGATATTTTTGGTAAGGCATATGAGATAAGATCACATCAAATCAAGAATGAATTGATCTCTTTGAGTCCCAGGAGCTTCGAATCCCTGCAACTCTACTTTTCCAAGTTTAAAGCCCTTGTTTTGCAGCTAAAACAGTGTGGAATTGAAAAGAAGGAAGAGCAACTAGTTTTGG
>LPNX010948930.1:132769-145314 GCA_001517045.1 Pseudotsuga menziesii
AAGGTGACTAGGACTTGTTGCTAGGCCCTATAGTTTTTTGATATTTACTCATAATTTAGGATTAAGGGGGGGGTTAGGATAATCAACCCAAATTTAGCTACCTTAGACATTAATTAATCCATTTTTGTCTTATTTGTCTAGTTTCCAATATTCCACTCTATGCAAGTTGTCTTCCACATGTCCTACAAGTAAAACTTGCTAAAAATGAGTCATGGAGCACTTGGGAAACCTCCTCAAATCCATATTTATCATATCTGCTTTATTCCAAATCCTCCCTAGCGCATATCTTCCTTTTTTGCTTTGTTACCTGCTTTACTGAGATTTATGGGGAAAGGGAAAGTAAGACTAGGTGCAGTTGACTTTTTTTCCCCTCATCATCCTCAATTATTTTCTCCTAATAAAAGCATGTATGAGTTGTCTTTCCATCACTTATTATTAGCTTTCCTACTTGACTTTTCCAATTCATGAGCTCCTAGGTAGATTTGGAAATTGCTTTATGCACCTATGGGGGATTTGACTAGATTTAGTAAGCCTGCTTTTGACTATTTCGAATGGAATCCTTATGCATTTGAATATCTCATGTAATTATATATTTCAGCAGCCTATGACTTCATAATGTTGGCTATTGTAGACTTACTCAATACAGATTAGTGTTATGCTCCAATTTCAGTCTCCTTTGTGTGTAAATTTGCAGGTTTGATTAGCAATTTTGCGAGTCCAATTGTTCTATCACTTGGGTTCAATTTCCACAAATATTCTAGCCAGAGTAATTTTATTCTCCTTGAAGATCCTGTTGTTTGTCTCAATCCACAGTTTCCAGTAGGTGAACTTGGGGAGCCACATCCAACCAGCTTTGAGGATATCCTTTTGGGAAATGCTAAATTGTGATAGGTTGGCCCAAGATTTAAGTAGAACCTGGATATTTACCAGCATGATTAATCTATCCAGACTTATTTTCAGCGAATCCATCCAGAATTCATGAGCAAACGGACAAAGAAGGAGCATATGATCTTCATTCTCCTCATCAGAAACACACAGTGGACATCTTTAGGGCCCTTCCATCCCTCTTCTCCTTAATTTGTCACTGGTGAAGATGATTTTGTGAGCAAGAGTCCAACAAAAATAGTGAATCTTTGGAATAGAAGTATAGGACCAAACAAAATTCCACTGACCTGGGTCTTGAGGAGAATTGGGGATTTCCTGGATGGATTAGTATCCTTCAGTTGCTGAATACGATCCGCAGGTTGAACCCCACCCTCTTTTATCCTTTGATACAGCTTTTAATGGGGATTTTCCTTGAAGGAGCTCTCTCAAGGTGTTCGTTTCGCCTTCAATATTTTATCAAATCTCTCCCAGATTCCAGGTTTCCAAAATTTTCTCTGCATCATCAGACCAGGTGGAAATGTCCCACAAGGTAAGAAGATTTATGTGTTGCATCCAATTTTTTTTATTTTCCAGCTCTACCTTCTGTCTTAGGGGCTGGTCCCCAAGGATCGAATCATCCCAATATCTTATATTTTTCCCATTACCAGGTGTCCAGTAAAGATTATATTTGAAGTGCTCCAAGGCTGTGAGGCAAAGCTTGAAGATTGGAGATCCGGTTAAAGTTCTTGGAGGCTTGTCCAAGCATCTTGAGTGACTACCTTGGAAATATTTTTTCCATAGCACTTTCTTGCTCGAGCTAGTGTGTACAGAGACTAAGTTCCATAGGAGCTTGGATCCCAATGCTAAGTTTTGAGCTACGGTGTCTCGAATTTGGAGACCTCCTTCCAGTATAGGCTTCTTTATTTTGTCGCAACTTACAAAATGAAGCCTCCTTTCATTATTTTTCCCACCTTCCCACAGAAATTTTCTCAACAGACCGTCAAATTTTCTAATGAAGGTTTTAGGGGCAAGAAGAATGGTGTTCTAGTAAATGGGAATACTTGAAAGGACGTATTTTAAGAGAATCACCTTACCTACTAAATTAAGCCAGGCTGCCCCCTAGGCTTGAATTATGATTTTCAGCTTGTCCAGCAGTGGCATCCAATGAGAAACTTTGGGGACTGACTTAAGGATGGGAATCCCAAGATATTTGAAGGAATCCTAGGAAAGAGTTCCCTCCATTCCTAAGAGCCTTGCAATTCTTGCCATCTCCCTTATGGGGTAGTTCCAACCGAATATATTTCTTTTCTAAAAGTTGATCATGCTACCCGAAACCTCCTTGTAAATGTCTAGCTCTCTTTTGAAGAAACCTACTGAGATAATTCTTGCTCCCCCAAGGAGTCGGGTGTCATTTGTGAATTGGGCATGGTTAATGTCGTTTACATTTTGGGCCATCCAAAGGCCTGAAAGAGAGCGAATCTACTTGAAGTGATCCAATTGGAAGCTGAGCACTGAAACTTGAATGGAGTAGAGAAGCGGGGACAATGGGAAACCTTGTCTTAGCCCTCTAGAGGCTTGGAAGAAATTCGTAGAGCGTCCATTCACCAGAGGAGCAATCCAGGGAGAGGCAATATAGGATTTTACTGAGCTTATGAGATCATATGAAAACCCAAATTTTTCCATAACTACAAATAGAAAATCGTGTCTTACCCTATCGAATTCATTCACCAAGTCGAGCTTAATTAGCATGCCTTTTTATTTCCGATGACAGCTTGAATGAATTGCTTCTTGAACCAGCACTATATTGTCAAGTATCTTCCGCCCTTTTATGAAACCACCTTGGTTTTTTGGGATGATTTCCAGCAGAATATTCTTAATTCGGTTGGCAATGATTTTAGTGATTAGCATATAACCTGTGTTGCATAAAGAGATGGACTTGAATCTACTGAATTTATTGGCTCCTTTTTCTTTCAAGATCAAGGAAAGGAATGTTGAGTTGGTACTGTCCCCTAGCTTGCTGCTACTCTAATATTTCCTTACCATTCTCAGGAGGTCAACTTTGATGGTGGACCAACAAGTTGACAAGAACCTTTCTATGAAATCATTGATCCCCAGGGCTTTGTCTGCATCCATACCGTCCAAGAATTTTTTAATCTATTCCATGTTGATCGGAGTAGTCAGAAGAAGATTATATGTTTCTTGGAATAGCTTTGGAATAAGATCGAGCACATAGTAGTTTGCATCAATTGGATTCTCTTCCGGAGTTGAGAAGAGGTCTTTGAAAAAGGAGTGGGATGCTTTCTTAATTCCTTCAAAGTCTTTGACCAAATTTCCTTGATAATTGATTTCATTTACAGTTTTGAAATGCTTGTGAGCCTCAGCCTACTTTGTGGAAATAACTAGTATTCTTATCTCTTGCTTGCAGCCACAGACTTCTGGATTTCTGCCTCCAATACTCTTCTTCCACCTTGCATGCTCTACAGAAATATTTTTGGAGATTTTCTTCTTTGTGTAACAACTCTTGAGAAACTTCATAGTCTTCCATGATCAATTGGTGGCTATCTAGGGCATCTTGTGCTTCTTTTCTTTCGGATTTGGGTGATATCAGCAATTTATCCCACTCGTTCAGCTTTTTTTTTAGGACCCTCTTCTTTTCTTCCTAGACAAAGATAGGGGAACCCTGGATCTGCCAGTTCCAGGCCATGGAGACCACATCCATGAACCCTTCTTGCTGAATCTAGACGGGGCTGAATCTGAAAGGGATGGGACCAAGATTTTTTCCCAAAGAGAGCTCGAGAAGAATAGGTTTATGGTCAGATGTATAATTGGGCAAGATTTTAGAGGAGGCCATGAGACCAAAAATCAGGAAATAGGACTAGATGAGGAATCTGTCAAGGCGGGCAACAATTTGGCCTGGGCCCCTTCTTTTGTTAGTCCAGGTGAATTTTCCATAGGAGGGCTTGATATCCTCCAACTCCCAATCTAAAATGATGTCTTCAACCCATTCTCTAGCTAGATCTCTAACCAGTGAGCCTCCCTTTTGTTTCCTCTACTATGAGGGTAACATTAATATCCCCTGCAAAAATGATATTTTCGGGATTATGCATGCTAAGATAGGACTTTAGAGAGTCCCAACACATTCTATTTTCAGATAGTGATACAAGAACATAAACATTGAAGAGACTTACATGATGACCAAAGTCTTTATGAAGATGTTTGGTAAACAACCAATGTATGTTTCTTTCTTCGGTTATCAAGTCGAATTTGGAGTTGTCCCAAAAGGTAGCTATCCCTCGTGAGGTGCCTCTTGCACTTACTACTTTTCCTTGACCTTTTTTCCAAAATGCTTTGCTTGCTTGAAGGAGGATGAAGTGCTCCATTTTTGTCTCCTAAATGAGAAGGATTTCAGGTGAATACAATCTTACAATGTATTTTAGTGCTTCTTCTTTCAGATTGTTTCCTAGACCTCTACAGTTCCAGGAGATGTATTGCATTACTTACTGGCTTGGGAGGTTGTGGCTCCCTTTGGATTTTTTCTGTGCTTGTTGATGGATCTAGTATTTATCATTGCTTTGAGGGTCTTTTGTGAACCTTAGAGTATATCAAGATAAGTTTTTTCCTCTCGTTGTTTCTTCTTAGTCTTCCGACCCAAGGTGGCCTTGATAGGGGTGACTTGATGACTGCCTGATTCGGTTCCTCCGTCATCAGACTCTCCCCCTGATTCCAAGCCCATGCTAATGTGATCTTCCTCTGCTTCTTTTTCCCTTTGGTCATCCACTATGGGAGTTGGGTCTGCCAAGTCCCTAGTTTCCCCAGTTTCATTCACTTCCTTCCCAGATTTCTTTGATCCTTCCTGGGATTCATTGGTCTCGTTTATTTTCGCTGAATTTGATCCATCTTTTGAATTTCCTATGGGTTTTGTATTTTGTTGGGGATTCTCTGATGATCCTGAGCTTTTTTCTCCACTTGGTTTCGGACCTGCCTTGCTATTTTTGACCTTTTTCCATCCTTCTCCATCCTCTTTGTCTTCTGTTTATGCCTTAGGGATGTTCCTTTGGAAATGGCAGTGTTCGTGATAGTTTTTGCATTTGAAAGGGAGCTGCTCATAATCTAGCTTTTGATAATGATTGCATGAACCAACTGTGAGTTTTATAGCTTCTGGGAGGCCAGCTTCCAGATATACTTCTACACAGATCCTTGTGTAGATGTATTGGCCTTTGTTGTATGTTATGTCAATAAATCTTCCAAGTCCATTTCCGATCTTCTGCAGTGAATGGAAGTTCCAACAGTGGACTGGTAGGTTCGGGATCCTGACCCATACTAGAACCTCTTTAGGCACGTCGACTGTGGGATCAAAATCAGGCGTCCACCTATTGAGATACAAGCCCTTATACCCCATGACATACGAGCCACTCCTAAAGACCAGATTGCGATCGTCCTTGGTTATGAACTCAAATATGAAGAATCCTCTTCCAACGGCATAGCAAGTCACACTATTCTTCAGCTGAGGTCTCTAGTTACGCTAAATCCAATCGTCAGTGGTTTTTTCAGAGGGCCAAAGCCCCATAAAATGTCCTACCAAACCTCTTTCAGCCAAAGCTAGGGCAATTTTAATAGGCTTCTCTACAGGCAAAGCAATTTCAGGAATTGCATCCAACTTATAAACAAAGCTTGGGATAGAGGGACTAGATGGTTTCTTCCCAATTGGCTCGACAAGGCTCCTGATGGCCTCATCAACTGAGATCAGAGGGGTGGAAGATGGCTCCCCACCCCCAAGCGCACTCATGGTGGTGCTCAATGATTCGCGTGCCCAGCTCCAAACGCTAACCTAGAAGCTTGACGCAGATTTTCAACCCCAATAAAAATATATATTTTTTCCATGGTATGTGTGATGTATGAAGCCAAGTCTTTTTTTTTTAACAAAGGAATATTTGAACCTATAAAAACATAATATAAAAGCATAAGTTAGTTGTTTTTTGTAAAATAAACTTGTAATATAAATATGCTAGGATGTGAACACTTCATAATAACTACACCAGGTCTAATGAATGTCACTTAGATAACAAAATTGTGTCACACAAATAGTAGGTATGATAGTGACCGTATCTTCAATGCAAGGATGGTAAATAATGATAATATAAACCAGTACTTCTCACTAGCTGCAAGTACGACTACTAATAATCAAACGTCCAAGTACTCAGTAACAAGTTTCTGTCTCAAAGTATAATCTGCACGTAAAAAGGAAGAATTGCCTTAGTTCAAACTGCACTAAGTAAGCCCACTAGACAAGTAGAAAATTTACCTCTAAGGTAGTTACATGGGAGAACTAGTCTCGCCACTCTACCCACTTTGGTTCCAAGAACGAAGTTAAGTTAGAACCACGTAAATAACAAGTAAACACATGCTAAAATTAATAAAGTACATAATCAAGTAACTAGACATACACAACAATGTATAAACATAAGAATAGCTTAGTAATCAGCATTACGACATCCTATGTAAAACAAGTAATAAACATAATTGAAAGTAAGGAAGAAGGATGTAAGAACATCTTACGAGAAAACAACACTACAAATAGAATACGATACATTCCGGAAGTTAAATAATTTCCAGCTTAGGTAGTTTTGATTAGCCTAATAATTTTTGTTTTTTTTAATTTTTGGGGACATTACTATATATATATATATATATAATTTAAATTTAATTTCAGCCAACATGTTATACATCTCTTCTTTACTAAGCTATAGAATAAGCCTTTTGGACACAATAACTATAATAGTGAAAAACACAAAATAAAACAATTAACTTCAATGCAATCCCATTGGATAACCATAATCAACAATTTGAATAAGATTCTCAAACATACAAAGTATTTGTATCAAAAGTTTTTGACTTTGTTATGGAAAATATGTAATTTACCATTGATCAAATTTATGCTCTCGAGTTTTTTTTTATGATTCTAAAATAGATCATTTTCTCTTCGTGATCGTGAAACAAAATGTTTTAAGCCAACCAAACAAAAACGTTTGCCATACCTTTTACTCATAATTTTTATTTAACTATTACTTGCCTCACTCGGTAGAAACTATTGTGTCCATTTTTAATGTAAGTTAATTTCGTACTTCAAAATTTTATAAAATATAATGATATAGTTAATTGTAGAAATTAAATATTTTTTTTAATAATATTTTGAGAATAGAAATGTGAATTTTGTTTTAGTGAGTAAATGTTAATAGTTTTGTATTTTATAAATTAAAAATTAAATATATAAAAAAATGTTTAAAGATTTAAGGTGTTTTTTAATTACTTTTATTGGAATCTAATTATAAAAATTTGATTAAATTATTATTTAACATTGTTGAAATTTTATTTTCCAATCGTAAAAATGAAATAGGAAAAAATCCCCCTCAAATATATCTGTCCAATAATTCCAATCAAATTATATATTAAAAAACTGTGGCAAAATACATTTAAGTTGTTTTTGAATAATTCCAACCAAACTTTATGAAAAACAGTGGAAAAATGCAATGCATTTAAGTTGATGGGAAAATACATTATCTCCAAATCCATTTAGGCCACAACAAAATGATTTTAGTATTTTACCTACCAAAAAGAATAATAATAATAAAGAAAAAAATGGATGAAAAAACTAAAAATAACATAGAGAACTCTCATCTTTTTTATGGAGCAATATACCTGGTGATCCGCCTGAATCATGGTGCAGAATAATCCATGAAAATAAATTTTTGGTGGTTTAAATCAGGATTTAAATGATCTGAATAGCTTCAAAATCCTTGGTTTATTTTAAAAAAAGATTATTGTAAGTGTTGAAATTACAAAATTATAGAAACTACAATTTTCAATAAGGAAAAAAAAAAGAAAACATTACCAAGTTTACTGTTGTATATTATAATATTTACTATTTAATGCTGATTCATATTGATTTCATGGCAATATAACCAAGAAATATTTACCTTTTGGAGTGTTTCAAAGATCTAACTCAAAAGCTAGACAAGGATCCTTAGAAAGACATAAAGAAAGATATAACATGTTCCAACTCAACCTCTTCCTATTTTTTCCTTAATGCTGAAGAAAAGGTAGATATCAAATACTGCATAGGTGAGAATGATGGTCTTAATTTGAATCAATAGTTGCAATAGTTAAAAGTCTATTGTTCATAACATAGAAAAAGAGATTCGATCTTAGAGGACCATTCCCAAACATTGTGGGAATGGAATAGGTATACACTTAGGATTGAGGGTGCTCTCCACAATAATTAAGTGGTTTGGGCTCTTAATGTCCCTATTAATTCACACTTCTACCATATTGGGTATGAATAAGACCAATTGGCCCATTGGCATAACTTCTCACAAAATGAAGGGAATAGTGTACAATCATACACTAATGACATGATGTTGGGTGTATTTCTCAAGATCCTAGATGTACTCCTCAAGTATATATGAAGTATTGATATTTGTTTAATGACGATAATGATGCTTTCTAAACCTAGAATAGTTGTCCAGGCATGTTTTCAAAAACAACATGTGTGTTAGAAAACAGAACCGCAGAGCAATAACAGATATACAGTTAGATCAATAAACAAGATGAAAAACACATTAAAAAATTACGGAGAGACACAGATATAATGTGGTTCACCCAAACAATGGGCTATATCTACAAAGAAATTGCCAGTCCTTTTATTACAGTCCAGAAAGGTGAAGGGATACAACCTATAGCAAAATCACTGCACTTCCTCTTCACACTCTCAAAATCTATCTTCCAATACAATACCATACCATACTCAATCATTTTACAATGATTTATTTTATAGGGGAAAATACCATGGGAAAATACTACGATTAACCCAATACCATGGGTCCGCATAACTGTTAGCCAACACAAATTCCAAAAAAATTCTCGGGGGCTCTACCCCGAAACCCCAAGGCAGGGGGAATGAGTGTACAGTACATTAGGGTTATAAACACAACTGAATAATATCTCTGGATCTGGAAGATTAGGCTCCACAACCAACAATCTCCCACTTGGATAATGATCACAGCAACTCCATCACTACTACACTTCTTGGACTATGCTCTAGACCTTGGACTTGGTAAATTTCTTATTTCCACCTTCATGCTTGAAGGCCAACAGAAACCGAGAAGGAACTTAGTTTCTCTCTGGTTACTCCCTTTGTCAACATGTCTGCAGGATTCTGACTAGTGTGTATCTTTTCTAGTTTAAAAAGTTCTTCATCTAGAACAGATCTTATGAAGTGGTACTTGAGTTGTATATGTTTAGTCCTCAAATGAAAGGCTGAGTTCTTTGCAAGATGAATGGCACTATGGATGTCACTGTATAGCCTACTATTATCCTTCTTCTTACCCAATTCTTCCATGAACCTCTGCAACCAAATCATCTCCTTACTAGCCTCTATAGCAACAACATACTCTGCTTCCGTTGTTAAAACTGCAACAACCTATTGCAGTTTTGAAATCCAACTTACTGTTGTTCCACCCACAGTAAACACATACCTTGTGGTTCTCCTCCTGCTATCTTTATCACCAGCCATATCTGCATCAACATATCATTTTAGAACTGTGTCTTAACCTCCAAAACATAATGCATGAGAATCTACTGTACTACTTTCCAATGCTCTTTACCTAGATTATTCATATACCTACTCACAACTCCCACTGCATGTGCAATATCTGGTCTTGTGCACACCATGGCATACATCAAGCTTCCAACCGCTGATGAATAGGGAATCTTGGACATGTAATCTATTTCTTCCTATGTCTCTCGACACATATCCTTGCTCAGTTTGAAATGGCTGGCCAAAGGTGTACTGACTAGTTTTGCGTTCTGCATTCTAAACCTCTGCAACACCTTCTATATGTACTCACCTTGAGAGAATGTCAATTTGCGATTTTTCCTGTCTCTTGTTATTCTCATACCAAGGATTTGCTTTGTAGCACCCAAATCCTTCATCGCAAATGATTTATCTAGTTTTCTTTTGAGCACATTTATATCCTACATGTTAGACCCTACAACAAGCATGGCCTCCACTTACAATAACAAGATAATATATCTTCTGTTATCTAGCCTCTTGAAATAAACACAGTGGTCAGAATGGCATCTATCATAACCTAGCTATGTCATAAACTTATCAAATTTTAAATACCAATGCCTTGCATCTTGTTTTAGGCTATACAAGCTCTTCTTCAACCTGCAAACCAAATTCTCCTTCCCTTTTACCTCATACCCTTGTGGTTGCTGCATATAAATCTCTTCCTCCAAATCCGCATGGAGAAAGGCTATTTTTACATCTAACTGTTCAAGATGCAAATATTCTACCGCCACTAGACTTAAAATAGTTTTAACTGAAGTCATTTTAACAACAGGAGAAAATATTTCATCAAAGTCTATACCTTTATTTTGTACAAACCCATTTACAGCAAGTCTAGCCTTGTATCACTTCTTTCTTCCATCTTTGTCCTTCAACCTATAAACCCATTTATTCTACAATGCCCCTTTTTTGCATGCAACTTAACCAGATCCAAAGTCTGGTTTCTTACCAATGAGTCCATCTCCTCATCCATGCCTTGGTCCCACTTCTTTCTAGTTTCTACTTGCATTGCTTCTTCAAAACATTGTGGTTCACCAGAATAAGTCATTAATAAATAACATAGTGAAGGAGAGAAATGTTTAGGGGGTCTACTTAACCTGGTAGATTTTCTTACATTTGCAGGAGTTTCAGGTACCTGTTGCTACTCTTGATTTTTTGGTGCCATTGGAACTTCATTTTCTTTGATTTCATCAAGCACTGTGTACTCAGTGTTTTCCTTTTCTTCTTTCTTTCCCTGCAACTGATCTTTGTACATGACCTTTTCATTGAATACTACACCTCTACTCCTAATGGTTTTGGAATTTTTAAGATCCCATAATTGAGAACCAAAATCATCAACCCCGTATCCAATAAAGGTACATTTCTTGGATTTAGCCTCAAGCTTTGTTCTATCATCTTTATCAATATGGACAAAGGCTTCACAACCAAAAGTTCTCAAAAATGAGTATTTTGCCTATTTACCTGTCCATTCCTCCTTTGAAATGCCACCATCCAAAGTGCTTGAAGGCCCTCTATTTATTAAATAAGCATCAGTGTTTACAGCATCAGCCCAAAACTGTAAGGGCAACCCTGCATGCAATCTCATACACCTTGCATGCTCCATGATCATTCTGTTCATCCTTTCTGACACACCATTTTCTTGTGGTGTTCCAGGGACTATATTCTCTCTGCAAATCCCATTGTGTAAATAGTAACTGTCAAACTCCTTGCTACAGTACTCACCTCAATTATCAACTTTGAGACATTTCAACCTTTTCCTTGTCTCATTCTCATCCAAATATTTCCACTTCTTAAAACTATCAAACACATCAGATTTTTGTCTAATGCAATAAACCCAAGTTTTTCTAGTTGCATCATCAATAAAAGTAACATAATAACAAGAGCCACCAAGAGATTGTACCTGAGCTGGTCCCCATACATCTGTATGGACAATCTCTAACTTTTCACTCTTCTTTTGTTCCCAACCCTAAGAAATCTAACTCTCTTTTGTTTTCCATAAACACAGTTCTCACAGAATTCCAAACTTAACTGCTTCAGATATGGAAGGAGTTTTCTTGAGTGGAGAATCTGCATCCCCTTCTCATTCATGTGGCCAAGCCTATGATGCCACACCACTGCGCTTATTTCTGTGGAAGCTACAAAGATAGAATAATCAGTATTATGAGGACATAAATATAACGTACCTACCCTATCTCCTTTTGTTATTACCAATGATCCTTTAGTGATATTCCACCACGTTTCTCCAAACATAGACAAACAGTCGCTATCTCCCAACTGCCCTATTGATATTAGATTTCTTTTCATAGCAGGAATGTGCCTTACATCGTTTAGGATCCATTCATTTCCATTATTTAACGTAACCTGTACCTTACCATTTCCAACAATTTTACATGGTTCAGCATCCCCCAATAAAACATGTCCAAAATCACCTTGAACATAATCATGAAAGAATTTCTTATGGGGTGTAGCATGACATGAAGCCCCTAAATCTACTACCCAGTGATCGATAGTATTATCTAATGTAAGAATCAAAGCATCTTGTAACAGATCACCTGCTACATTCCCTTCATGAGCAGTCTCTTGCTGCCTCTCACCTTTCTTCTTTGGTGCTCGGCAGTATTTCTTCAGATGTCCTTTCTTGCCACAGTTCCAGCACTCTATTTTTTTGAATCTTGACTTGGATCTTCCCTTTTTAGACTTGCTACGATTTCCTAGGATCCTTCCTCTCTTTTTTTTTCTCCCTCTGCTTTCCATGGTTAATGCATTACCTAATGTCTCACTTGTGCTTTTTCTTCGCATTTCCTCACTAAGAATAACACCAACAATGTCATCAAACTTAAGAGTGTTTCAACTAGGGATAGAGCTACTTACAGCCATGACCAAGCTATTCTAGCTTTATGGCAATGAGAACAAGATTAGAAGAGCCCTAACCTCATCATCCTAGTTTACTTTTGCAGAACTTAACTGACTGGTAAGTGTATTAAACTCATTTAAATGGTCAGCAATAGATCCACCTTCCGACATCTTCATATTAAATAAACGCTTCATTAAAAAT
>LPNX010948930.1:153366-164952 GCA_001517045.1 Pseudotsuga menziesii
AGTTTTACCTTGTGAGGTGATTCATGTTCTGACAGTCTTACAAAGGATTCCTTGAATCCAGTCATACATTTGGAAGCCCCACTGTCTATAAGCCAATCATCACTACCATGAGCAATGTTACCTGTGAGAGCGGAAATCAAAACATATTCATCCTCGCTTGAAGAATCTTCACTTTCATATCTGGTTCTTTTCTTGGATGGTTCATCATCCTCTGTAGCATGAGCATGATTTCTTCTTTTTCTCCCCTTCTTCTTATGAGAGTGGACCTTGTTCTTAGGATAGTCTTTTTCAAATTTTCATTTTTCATCACATGTATAACATCTTAATCTAGATAGGTCGTTTCTATTGTTATCCTTAGAAAAAGAATTCTTACCTTTGGAGTAATGAGGATTTATTCTTCCCCTCTTGGAGTAAACTATGACGGCTTGATCTTCACTTCCAATCTTCTCTTCTCACGCTACTATCCAAGCTTCTTCTTGAGAGCATTCTTCCCATGGTCTGCTAAACTTGACTAACTTTTTTCTTGCACAGATTCCTTGGATGAATGAATCCCATGACCTAGGAAGTCCATTCAGTGTTGTCATTACAATATCTGCATTCTCCACTTCTTTATATATAGCTTCTAATTGTTCCTTGATCTGAGAAACCCTTGTGAATTAGGACTTGATAGTCTCTGCATTCTGAATCTTCACATTCTTCATTTGATTCCTCAGAGTCATCTTTCGGTTTATGTTCTTCCCTTCAAACAACTTGGTTAGGGCATCAAACGTAGCTTTAGGTGTCTTGAGAGAGGACACCTGTGGGATAAGGTTATCCTTGATAGAATTAGCAATGATCCTCTTTTACATAACCATATTCTTCTTATGTAAGGCCTTTTCCTCGTCTCCCTTTGGAACTGGAACCTCCTCATGGATGTAGGAGTCTAACTCATTCTCTTCTAGGACCAGGGAGATCCTATACTTCCAGGCTCGGAATTTATCATCTCCCTCAAGATTTTCTTCAAGATTGGTATGATGAGACATCTTAAATAAGAACCTTAAATGGAAATACAAATATTTTAGATCTTACCAGGTCAAGATGTCGGATCTGAAACTTGAGCTGAAATCCTGTAGAGCTCGTTCAGGTCAAGATGTCGGATCTGAAACTTGAGCTGAAATCCTACAGAGCTTGTTCAGGAGCAAATGCTTTGAAATTTTTCCCTAACTTCGATTTTGGGGAGGAGATCAATCCAATCCTGGGCTCACTAAAAAATTCCTCTTCTGTGAAAAGCCCCAATTTCCTACAATAGTGACAGGTCCAAAACTGAAAAACCTTAGAATTGGATTCTGCTTCGACAGAAATATGCGGCCTAAGGAGGAGAGTTATTCCACCTTAATTTTGCTGAAAATATATGGGGGGAAATCCACAAACTAGGAATCCCTAGTTCCCACAGCTGCACAGTTTCTTCTTCTTAGGTTAGCTCTGACACCATGTTAGTTTTTCAACATTAAGCTAGCATTATTAGGATCTTTAACTGAGAGAATAACAAGTACAGCAATCAAACACAAGAGACAATGAACACAGTGTTTTTCCTAGGGGAAACCATAAAGGAGAAAACCCCACAACTTCCTCAGAGATAGAGTCAGCACCAAAGCAGTAAAAGCCCAAAACAGTAAGTGATCTCCCGACAGCAGTAATGTTCTTCTTGTCTAGCCCTAGTGTGTTCTCCTTCCTCAACTATGCACTACACTTGAGTGTGGATGAGTTGTGTGATAAATAGAGAGTCCAGTTCTCTATTTATACTAATCTCGACATGACTAAAACCCTACCAAGGCCGACCTCTACTAGGAGTGTCTAATAACCCTAGTGCCCCGGAACTGCAGGGACTTTAACCCTTAGACAATTGGAGGGTTACCCACTATGACTTAACATGACTTGTTTACATTATTGATCCTCCCGATCAGAACATCGAGGCATGACAATATGACTCAATTACATTATATATACATCCCGAAATAAACATTGGGTTACAATACATAAGATACATAGATGAATACATTTCGGAGTTACAAATACATCAACACCATCATTGATGTATTAGAACCTTTTATTCTATCTATAAGAATTTATTGTTGCACCAAGAGGCCCATTATATGTTAGATTTTTATCATTTAAGCAATATGATCTTAGTATCTTATATGAGAGAATAACATGCACAAAAATAATCACAAGAGACAAGAGACACATAGAATTTTCCTCGGGCAAGCCATAAACGAGAAAATACCACAATTTCCTCATATTTAGAATGAGCACGACTAGCAAAAGTAAAACGCAAAAACATAAAGATGATCTCCAACAGCTGATCTCTCTCACTTGTGCCAGGACTTCCTATCTCACTCATGCGCCCCACTTGAGTGAGTGTGTGTGTAAAATAGAGAGGTTCACTCTCTATTTATACTTATTTTGGACTTGACAATTACTTACCAGGGCCGACATCTCTAAAAGAGTCTAATAACCCTAGTGCCCCCCAACTATGGAGACTTTACCCCCAATCAACAAGGAGTGTTAACCTCAACTCAATTGTGGGGTCTATTGCCATAACTTACAACAAAGGTTAACCTCATTGAATTTACATGACTTTATTATATTAATTACTCTCCCATAGGAACATCGAGGTACAATGAAATATAAATGATTCTCCCAATAGTAACATCGGGGTACATTATAAGTGAATACATTCTAAAGTTACAAATACATCAACACTCCCTCTTAACTAGGAAGGTATTCTCTTGACATAATTCATCAGCACAATTCTTCTTCACTGGATCATTCATCAAGGCTAGATCATCATCAAAGCTGGATCATCAATGGATCATCATCAAAGCTAGATCATCACTGGATCATCATCAAAGATGGATCATCACTGGATCATCATCATCATCATTGCTTCTACTATCCCGATCAACTGGTGCTATCTCTCAATTCTTCTCGTCATAGGGATTTCTACAGAGCCAGACATTTTTCATGTTGGATGTAGAACTAGCCTCCATGTAGGTCTTCATCTTCTTTAGCACTTATATCTGACCATGGGAGGAAGACATTCAACATCCATGTCAGAAATTCCCTCCCAGCACTTACATCTTACCATGGGAGGAACACAGACAGCATCCATGTCAGAAAGGCATGCCCAACATTCACATCCATTGGCATGGTAGGACACAACATCTACCATCTGAGGAAAGTCCCAACACTTACATCCACTAGAATGATAGGACACACCATTTATCATCCAAGGAAAAGCCCAGAAATTATAGCTACTGGCATTATAGCACACATGATCTATCATCAAGAGAAAGGAACAACACTTATATCTACTGGCATAGAAGGACACACCATCTACTATCCAGAGAAAGGCACAACACTTATATCTGACCCAGTCAGGAAGGATCAACAATTACATCTGACCCAGTCAGAAAGGCCTAGCACTTACATCCTCTGGAATAGTAGGACACACCATCTTCTATCCAAGGAAAGGGTCAACACTTAAATCCACTGTCATGGTAGTACACACCATCTACCATCCAGAGAAAGGATCTTCACTTACATCCACCATCATGATAGGACACACCATCTATCATCTAGGCAAAGGCTCTGCACTTACATCCAATGACATGAGAGGACACACCATCTAACATCTGGGGAAAGGCTCTGTACTTATATCTGACCATGGGAGGACCCACCTAGCACCATGTCAGAAAGGCTCTGCACTTACATCTGACCATGGGAGGACCCGCCTACCACCATGTCAGAAGGGCTCCTCACTTACATCTAAACTAGTCAGAAAGGCTCTCCAATTACATTTGACCATGGGAGGACCTGCTTACCATTATGTCAGAAGGGCTCCACACTTACATATTACCCACTCAGAAAGGCTCTGCACTTACATCTCACCATGGGAGGAACCAATCCTACCACCATCTCAAAAGGGATCTCAGAGTCATTGCTTCTCGTTGGCAGGAACCTTGATCTGGATAACACCAAGCTTCTTCATGAAGCATTTGAACTTCATTTTAGCCATTTCTAGCATAGCCATATTTGCCATGATCGATTATGTCCAAGGATAACCTGCGAGATTCGCCATGACCGATTACATTCAAGGAAAACCTACAAGACCATTTACGTCTGAGCCACCTACGAGCTTCTCCAGGATTTTATGCTCACACAACCTATCTCACTAGCTATGCTAGAACTCCCTCTTTTAAGAGATGTCAATCTGGATCACATACTGGAGCTTCATTGCTCCTCTCTGCATCATACAAAAATGCAAGTCAGATAAATAAAATCAAATAGTAGTTTTCAAAAGAAACATACTACCTCCCAAATAATTGATCAAGTGGCAACATATTTTTCCTCGGTTGTACTGAGTGCCATGCAGGACTCCTTCCTTCTAAACAAAGAGATCACACCTGATCCCATACTGAAGCAGCACCCTGAAGTGCTCTTCTTATCAATGGCACTTCCTACCCAATCTGAATCCACATAACCATCTAGGTCAATGTTCTGATTCACCTCATACTTGATCCCATAATTAACTGTATCCTTTAGGTACCTCAGAATATTCTTTGCAACAATTAGGTGAACATGTCTTGGATCCATCGGGAACTAGCTCAATGTGTTCATATCAAAGCGAATATCTGGTCTCGTATTCATCACATATAGCAATGAATCAATCATCTAACGATACATCATAGCATCAAATGTCTCTGATGAAGCATCACTTAATAGCTTCAAGTTTTATTCCATAGGTGTGTTCATGGCCTTGCAGTCTATCATCCCAAACCTCTTCAGGATCTCCACTGCATACTTCCCTTGTCCGAGGGAGATTCCATCTGCATTCTTCCTCACCTCCATGCCTAGAAATTAGTGCATCATCCCGAAGTCCTTCATCTCAAACTCGGTAGCAAGTATCTTTCTTGCAAATTTAATGAGTTCCTCTTTTCATTCAGGAACAAGTAATTGGCATATAACAGGAGCATCACTAGTATTCTACCTTCAACCTTGAAGCAAAGGTTGGAATATGCTTTACTCTCAGTAAATCGTAGATCCATCAGTAAGATTTCCATCCTGTCGTACCATGTCGAACCTCAGGACCTTCTGCAGTCACTCCCTCTGAAGTGGAGCATCATTCTTCCTCTATATTTCGTACTCTATGCACTTAAACATTTTGAACCGAAGTGGCAAGTAGCTTGCTCCGCTACTAATATTCTGTGTATCCATCTAAGGTCCCTAGATAACAAGATCCTCTATCTTTTTCAAAAGTTCTTCTTGAACCCATCTGTGAGCTTGTCATCCTCCATAGGATTTCATATTCAGACTGTAGAAAAGGTTAATATCTTCATCACTCTAAGTGATCTTCAAGCTCCTCATTTATGTGTTATCCCTAGGGTGCCTTCTGAGCTCGTACAAGGACTTCTTTAATTTTCACACATGAATCTGTCTATCATGTGCCTCAACTCCCACTAGCTGCAAATGTCTCTTCGTAGTCTATTCCTTCTTTCTGTGAGAAGCCTCATGCTACAAATAGTGCCTTGTATCCCACGATGTTGTCATCTACTGCATTCTGGATCTTGTAGATCCGTATGGAAGACATTACAGTCTTCCCTTCATGTCTCGATACCGCATCCTAGACATCATTATTCTTGAACTGGTGTAATATCCCTCTTGTATTCCCTAAGTATATTGTAATTGTGTAATGTTTATTATACTTGTTTTCTAGTGAGGATCTCAAGGCCAAGGCCACACTAGTAAAACCTAGTAAGTTGGGTGATTAATTCCCTAAATTGTATATTTAGGAGACATAAACCATTGATGCAACTTAACGACGGGTAGCTAAATCCACTAGGGAGAAAGGTTAAAGGCTAGTGAAACTTTGAAGTTTTAACTTTTGATGGTTGGGGGTCATCTCGGTACACTAGGGTACTAAAAGGAAGGGAAGTCATATTCCTCACTATTTTGACCTAAAAACCATAGGGCGCTTACTTATAGCTTTTAAACGCATGGAGAGAATGCACTTATCGCGTGAAAGGATGAAGGCATTGATTTTCTCCTTTAAAATTTATGCGAGCTATTTTAATTTTGGTGGGTCCAATTTATTTAGACAAGTACTATCATTAAACAAAAAAAGTAAGTACTCGGAGTACACCAAAATTATTATTATGGGCTCCATCCTAAGCTTAGCTGAATTAGTAATTTTTAGAATAAAAATTAAACGCTATATTATATATAGGTGAGATAGAATTTATTTAGACAAATACTATCATTAAACAAAAAAAGTAAGTACTCGGAGTACACCAAAATTATTATTATGGGCTCCATCCTAAGCTTAGTTGAATTAATAATTTTTAGAATAAAAATTAAACGCTATGTTATAAATAGGTGAGATATAATTTATCTTAGCAAACCTTATATATAATTATGGAGTTTACTAAAGTCCCTTATAAATAGTATTCTAAACCAAACTAACGCAATTCCTTAGTATACAAATATTTATAAAAATAACCATATAATTTATATGAAGACAAATCAAGAGAATTGGTTTTAAATATAGAGGGATTTCACATTTGATTTAATGGTGGTACTTACCCCTTTATTAAACCACTTTATTTTCTTTTTTCTTTTTTTAAGGTATACCGGTGTAGGAGTCAGAATACCTTAGGTCACCTTTCACTCTTTAAGATGCGCCAAGCTTGCATTAGGTTCGTAAACAAGATTGGTGGTCGTCCATCTCATTTTTTAAATAAAAAACAATGATTAAAAAGGTATGAAAACAATCCAACAAAAGGAGATGGTCCGCAAAATTTTAGATCATGCTCATTTATAGGGAAAAGTGAATAGTACTATTGATTGCAATACTGGGGTGGATGAGAAGGTGGTGCTTCCTCCTTATGAGGGAAATAAATAAATAAAAAGAAGAACAAAAAGAAGAACAATGTTTTTAGTCGGGTTTGATTCCCACATCGCAAAATGCTGACTCGAGTTACGTAGGTTTTAGGACCTTACAATGGAGATTGGCATGAATCAAGGCATGTTCATTTTCTTCTTGTGTTATAAGTAAGAGAAGAAAAACAGTCGAAGGGGGAAAAAATTGCCTACTCATTAGATGTTACATTTGGGAAAATTTAGAATGTCGGCTGAAGAAAGGAACGGTGGAATTCCTTTGTTCAACTTGTTCAGTGAGAGCCCAATTACTGGTAGACCCTTGCGGCATGTCTCTAGGTACCTCTGCAAAGAGACTATGCCTACTTTTGATTACTGTGACTAGAGTTTTTTTTACTATTTGTCTTCAGACTTAGAAACTGCATGTTTTTATTTCTAGCAAGCATGGTGTTACGATAATCTGTAACCCTACGAAACATTTTCCTAAACGGCTGCGACTGATGTATGATCTATGGAACTTGCATATGATTCATTATATACTTGCGAGGGGCCCTACCTTTTTTTTTACAATTTACAGAATCGAGACCTTTGATATAGATGATTTCGTAGGGTATGCGCTGCATTTTGAATGAGATTTATATGCCCTCCCTGATTTGGTAATTCCCATGGTCTGTTTGGTCTATGTTCTGATCTTTAAAAACTCACTGTGCTCCACATTTGATATTGTTGCTGTCATTCTCATGATTTGGGATAATTTTTAGTCTCGTCCTTATTCCAGTGGTATTCTCCAGTTCAGCTTAGGAAGACTCTGAATTGATTTACTTAGTTGCATATTTAATGTGTCTGATTTTTTATCCTAAGTTTATATATATTGTAGCCGTCAGCTTTGTGATTGTAGCCTGGATGTGTGCGATGCATATCCCTTTGGTTTATGTTTGGTAGATTCTAAATTGATATACACGTTGCAGTTTTATTGCACACAATTTTATTCCAAAGTGAATACATCATACATATCGATTGGTTAGGGTCCGAATACATACGTTTACAATCTTGATGCATGTGATTGATAACAAAGTTGTTATGCTTGGTAGGATCTGAATTGATATGCCTTTGAGCCCTAACATAAGTGACTTCATTTCCAAAACTAATCCGAAAGGATATACATTGTAGTTTTCAAATCTGTATGATTTAAAGCTTTGCAAATTTTTTATTTAGAGTCAGATCTATAAGATCCAAATGTATTTCTGTGATAGCATGGGGTTTTTCGGCTATGCAAATAGTTCCCCTCATCCTTAGTAGAACATAGAAATGGTATCTCTGGCAGTATTTAATTTATAAATAGATTTTTTATTCTTGGAGCAGTTCATCCTCCAGATCTGCAATCAGTTCACCCTCCATATCTACGATAGGCTAAATTGCATTCCTTGCATCCTCTTGATTCTTTTTAGGATGTGTAAAAAGATGCGATTCTTCCCTTTGTTTTAATTGTTTCCTTGGACGGTTGAATGGGTATGAACATAGGTGATTCGCCCAGCTAACCCAAAAGCCATAATCAATCCCAGCTCAAAAATGGATGAACACCAAACTATATATAAAGTGGTTTGTGGAATATATGTTTCTCAAACAGTTATGCGAACCAATAATTTAATAGTTAAGCTAAAAAGGAAAGGCATACTGTATTTAAGAAAGAAAGTATTATGTTTGAGTGGAAGGAGAGGTCCTAAGAGAGCATGGAGAAAGGAAAAAGTGGTTTAGAATAAATATGGAAAAAATGGTAGTTGGAATAGATGAGGCTAATCAATAAGCGCATAAAAGGATTTCATAGTTATGAGAGTTTAATGTAAGTTGTGGTGATGGATAATTATCTGACCTTCGTAGTTAAGGAAGCCATTCGAGGAAGCCCAAATGTAGCAAAAACTTAAGATATATTTACCTTTGAAAATGAATTCAAACACCCATAGATTTCAAAGTTACGCCATATTATAGTTGTATATAGATGTATATATGTAAATCATTGATGATTTTAAAAGATGGGGCTTGCTTACCCACATATTTTCTAGAGATGCTTCTAGGGTATATAGGTCTCAAGGTTGATAATGTAAAGGTTATGTCTGATAAGATGGGAAACTGTGAAAAGTGGAAAAGATAACACATCATTTGTGATGTGGGATGTATACATTCATATCTTGATTATTAATAGACAAGGTGGGTAAGTTTTGGTGGACCTAACCCCAAGTATGGGGTGAACCACGTACATTGGTGCCTCCCCTATGTTTTCATCTTGTATATTTTATCTTCGCTTTTGATACTGTGATTTTTATTGCTATTAATTTGTATAGGATTGCATTAAATCGTATCTTATATGCTTTAGTGATGGTGTTAGAAGAATGGTTAATTTTGCATGAATGATGAGGAGAGGTATTGGAATTAATGTTTCGTGTGAATTACATAAAGTGAATGTTAGTAGAATATGGGAACATCTTCTACAATAAGTATACATCCTCTTTTCTTATGTAGGTAGTTAAGATTTGATTGGGATACACAGAAGGTAATAACATGTAAGCTTTAAGTGTGCTACAATTATACAAAGAGATAACTAAAACGAAAATCTATTACCCCATGTAAAATATTTCACCTAATATTTATTGAGGGAATACGGGTATGTTACAAATGGTATCAGAGCTTAAGTGATAGCACTCGGGCCTATTTGGGCTCAACATAAAGTTAGGAATCTTAAAGATGATTGAAACTAACGAATCAATGATTTTGTTTGTGGATGCATGAAAATGATGGACGAGGGAAATAACTCATCCGAGTGGGTCCTCAAAAAGGAAGAAATTGAAAGAGGTGAATAAGAGGATAAAGCAATGAAATGTCATTGCAAAGGTATGTTGTTTCGTTATCGACAAAGTGTATGAGTAGTTTTCATCTTGTTGTAAGGGTTATGTTATGTTTACACACTCAAATGGAAGGTTGGACTATAAATTTTACTCTTGATACATTAGGGAAGAAGTATAGTCAATTTCTTAGAATTGCTTGTTAAAAGATATATAAAGGAATAAATAATAATCATTGAAGACCATGTGTCTACTATGCTTTCTGAAGAGTATTGATGCTGTAAAAATTTGCAAAGTCCCAACGCCTCTAAATAATGGGCAGAGTAGGAATCACTAGTGTTGAGGAACATTTTTAAGACACTCATCACATGTAAAGAAGGTTATAGGCATGAGAATGCTAGGCTTATCATAAGATTCAGTTCATGACTAATCGTTCCTTGTATGGTTAAAGAAAACTCACACACACCGACTATAATTTAAATGGAAGTCTAAATTAAAGGCTCAGTATAGGACAAACCTAAATTGCTACAAGTAGAACTAGAGTGGGAAACCTAACAAAAAAATACCCCCTAGGGTATTGTTGTATTCCATGAAATGTATGATAACACAAGTGTGGTATCTAATGCTAGAGTGAAGTGATTGGGAAAATTACGTAAAGTATCAGGATATGTTCCTTTATGATTTTGTTCGTGTGTTAAAGGTTGAGTTATGATTATGTGATTACCACCTTAGGAATGATTTGTATCTAATAGAATGAATCATAATACATTCCAGCATGTTAAAACATTTTGGCTATTTGAAAAACATGTTAGATAAAGTGTGTTGCACCAACGTTAAAATTCTTGTGGAAAGAGTGGATTGATTTCAAGAAGTAGTATGCTAATCCTACAGTTACCTATAATGAACATTATCTATTATTATTTTATAACAAACTTTTAACATGTGTGTATTCACAGCTTGTGTGGCCTTGTTAAAAGGGGGTTACTCAAAGTACCAGTGTCCCAACAAAGATAATAAGGTCTCCTTCAAATACACTAATAGACATATAGAACTAGATATCACTTGTGATTTCTATGCCTCTAGATTACCACTCAGTATTGTTGTGTAGAATTGGAACGTTCCTTCACTCGTAACTATCTAAAGGAAAATGAGTAAAGGTGTTTATTTACTATTATTATTTGCAAATGATAAATGAATGAACATCATATAATGTTATGTACTAAAATTGTAGAATTTTCCAGAAACACTGCCAATCGAAATTGAGTGTTACTTACAAAATTCATTGGATTAAAAAGTGGAGTTAAAACCCTCAAGAATGAGAGATGTTTTTTCTTCTTGTGATAATTATTGGATTTCAAGGTTTTTGTAAACTAATGGTTAATTTTGGATTATGTTATTATGAACTCACATTGCAGGGTGTTACCGTGATTATGACCGTTTTCAGGATCAACATGGAGTATAAATCCACTTGTGAGCCCAATTGCTCAAACATGAGTAAGGAGCTATCTGATGGTTATAGATTGTAGGAATCATGAATGATGGTAGCAGTACAAATCATTATGACCCAAGAAATGTTGATGATTATTTTGATGAATTATTGTTTATCAATAGACGATGATTATATTTCAACTAACCATGAAGCTGATTCACAGAACGAGGAAATGACCGTGAAATCACGTAAGCACCAAATTCTGTGTGTCACAAATAATCAAAAGTTGTAATTAATATAAAATAGGAGGGTGATTCCATGAAGATGGGTAACACTTTTTGGCCAAATTTGGCGATGAAAACCTGATTTTTTACTCATGTGCTAGATAGAAGCCCTCAAAACACA
>LPNX010948930.1:165153-181394 GCA_001517045.1 Pseudotsuga menziesii
GTAGGGTGTACACCTCTGCAAGGCACAGAAAAATTTTCATTTGTTTGAATGTGGGCTAAGTCTATTTTCTTAAGCCCTCTACTGAGGTATTTAAATACCTCGGTCGAGGTCTTAACGAAACCTTGACCGAGGGTTTGTAAATCCGTCGACCGAGGGTTTAACAAACCCTCGGTCGAGGTTTTAATACCTCGACCGAGGGTTAAGAAATACCTCAGTCGAGGGCTGAACAAAACCTCGGTCGAGGGATTGATAAAACCTCGATCGAGATATTAATACCTCGGTCGAGGGTTTAACAAGCCCTCGATTGAGGTGCGTTTTTCTATTTTTGCCGAAATGCGCTTGCCAAAAAGTGTTACCCAGGTCTGCGGATTCACCCAGGAACAAGGAAAACATATGATGTGGGAGTACAATGGTGTTAGGAAAGTGATTGTTCTGTGAGAATAGTGGTGTTAGGAAAAATGAAGTGGAAACAAAATTGATGATCTAACTCTACCTTACTTTTCCATGACTCAAGAGAGAGGCTGGGTGGAAAAATAATTCCTGGACTCAAGTGAGAAGGCTTGAGGGGAATCGGGAAAGAGTTATGATATCAATGGAAATACCAAGGAAAAATATCGACATCTGGAAGATAGGACATTGTTTGATGTCACTGAGGAGAGAAATTTTGACTAACAGTCAAAAGGGAGAGTAACCTCAGTTATAGCCTGTAAGTCCACATGGGATTTGGTAAAAGAACTCAAGGGAGAGTTTAATAATAATGAACAAAAAATGTGTTAACAAATTTTCCAATTAATTATAATGTTAGATGTCTTAATATGTAAATGTGAAGAAACACCTGAGTAGGAAAAATTCCCTCAAAGACGAGGAGGAATGGGGAACTTTAAAATTTCTGATTAATTTTTTTTAAATTTCTGAATGAAAGAAAGGTTTTCCTCAAGTTGAATACTAGTTAAGTATCCAAATATTGGAGACAAAGACGTCCTCTTAAAAGATAAGTAAATATGTATTTCTTATGAATCAATTACACTATTGAAAAGTAATTATGCAAATAAACACTAGAAGTTGTTCCATAAATTGAATTGTGGTGTTGCACAAGGATCCATTGTTTATGCTCTAAGATGAATTATAAAATTATGACGTGTTTGACTAAATAAATTTTGGGAAGACCCGATCTTGTTACAGGAAAGTATAGGTCCTTAAAAAGGAGACTTTGCAAAAAACAAGGAAAGATCGAAGGAGATCATAACAGAAAAGACGAACCAAGAGGAAATTGGCTGAAAAACAAGAACACCGAAGATGATGTTATTTTTAAGGGGGAAAGGATGTAATATCCCTCTTGTATGCCCTAAGTATTTTTTAATTGTGTAATGTTTATTGTACTTGTTTTCTGGTGAGGATCTCAAGTCCAAGGACCCACCAGTAAAACCTAGTAAGTTGGGTGATTAATTCCCTAAATTGTAGATTTAGGACACATAAATAATTGATGCAACTTAACGACGGGCAGCTAAATCCACTAGGGAGAAAGGTTAAAGGCTAGTGAAACTCTGAAGTTTTAAATTTTGATGGATAGGGGTCATCTCGATACACTGGGGTACTAAAAGGAAGGCAAGTCGTATTCCTCACTATTTTGACCTAAAAACCATACGATGCTTACTTATAGCTTTCAAATGCATGGAGAGAATGCACTCATTGCATGAAAGGATGAAGGAATTGATATTCTCCTTTAAAATTTATGCAAGCTATTTTAATTTTGGTGGGTCCAATTTACTTATACAAGTACTATCATTAAACAAAAAAAGTAAGTACTTGGAGTACACAAAAATTATTATTATGGGCTCCATCCTAAGCTTAGCTAAATTAGTAATTTTTAGAATAAAAATTAAATGCTATATTATATATAGGTGAGATAGAATTTATCTTAGCAAACCTTATATATAATTATGGATTTCACTAAAGGTCCCCTATAAATAGTATTCTAAACCAAACTAAAATAATTCGTTAATATACAAATATTTATAAAAATAACCATATATATTTATATGAAGATGAATCAAGAGAATTGGTTTTAAATATAGAGGGATTTGACATTCGAGTTAAGGGTGGTACTTACCCCTTTATTAAACCACTTTATATTCTTCTTTATTTTTTTAAGGTATACCGGTGGAGGAGCCAGAACAACTTAGGTCACCTTTCACTCTTTAATATGGCCCAAGCTCGCATTAGGTTCATCAACAAGATTGGTGGGTGTCCATCTCATTTTTTAAATGAAAACCAACGATTAAAAAGGTATGCAAACACTCCAACAAAAAGAGATGGTCCTCAAAATTTTAGATCCTCCTCATCTATAGAAAAGAGCGAATAGTATTATTGATTTCAATACTGGGGTGGATGAGTAGGTGGCGCTTCCTCCTTATGAGGGAAATAAATAAATAAAAAGAAGAAGAACAGATTTAGTGGGGTTTGATTCCCACATCACAAAACGTCGACTCGAGTTACCTAGGTTTTAGGACCTTACAATGGAGACTGGAGGGAATCAAGGCATGTTCATTTTCTTCTTGTGGTATAAGTAAGAGAAGAAAAATAGTCGAAGGGGGGGGGGGGAATCACCTTATCATTAGATGTTACATTTGGGAAAATTTAGAATGTTGGTTGAAGAAAGGAATGGTGGAATTCCTTTGTTGAGTTTGCTCAATGAGATCCCAATTACTGGTAGACCCTTGCAGCATGGCTCTATGTACCTCTGTGAAGAGACTATGCCTATGTTTGATCACTCTGAGTATAGTTTTTTTTACTATTTGTCTTCAAACTTAGAAACTGCATGCATTTGATTTGTAGCAAGCATGGTGTTATGATAATCTATAACCCTACGAAACATTTTCCAAAATGGCTACGACTGATGTATGATCTATGGAACTTGCATACGATTCCTTATATACTTTTGAGGGGCCTTACCTTTTTTTTTATGATTTACCGAACCGAGATCTTTGATATAGATGATTTTGTAGGGTATGCACTGCATTTTGAATGAGATTTAGATGCCCTCCCTGAGTTGGTAATTCCCATGGTCTATTTGATCTATGTTCTAATCTTTAAAATCTCACTATGATCCACGTGTGATATTGTTGCTGTCGTTCTCATAATTTGGGAGAAGTCTTAGTCTGGTCCTTAGTCAAGTGGTATTCTCCAGTATCAGCTTGGGAATACTATAAATTGATTTACCCAGTTGCATATTTTATGCTTGCGATTTTTCATCCTAAGTTTATATATATGATAGTTGTCATCTTTGCAATTGCAGCCTGGATGTGTGTGATCCATATCCCTTTGTTTTATGTTTGGTAGATTCTAAATTGATATACATGTTGCAATTTTATTGTAGATGATTTTATTCCAAAGTGTATACATCATACATATCGATTGGTTAGGGTCTGAGTACATACATTTACATCCTTGGTGCATGCGATTCATAACCAAATCGTTATGCATGGTAGGATCTGAATTGATATGCCTTTGAGCCCTAATGTAAGCGACTTCATTTCTAAAATTTATCTTAAAGGGTATACATTGTAGTTTTCGAATCTGTATGATTTAAGCCTTTGAAATTTTTTTATTCAGAGTCAGATCTATAAGATCCGAATGTATTTTTGTGATAGCATGGGGTTTTTCGGCTATGAAAATAGTTACCCTCATCCTTAGTAGAACATAGAAATGGTATCTATCGCAGTGTTTGATTTATAAATATATTTTCGATATGGGGAGTAGTTCATCCTCCAGATCCGCGATCAGTTCACCCTCCATATCTACAATAGGCTAAATTGCATTCCTTCTATCCTCTCGATTCTTTTTAGGATGTGTAAAAACATGTGATTCGCCAAGCTAAACCAAAAATCATAACCAATCCCAGCTCAAAAATGGATGAACGCCAAGATATATATATATATATAAAGTTGTTTGTGGAATATATGTTGCTCAAACAGTTATGTCAACCAATAATTTAGTATTTAAGCTAAAAAGGAAAGGCATAATGGATTTAAGAAAGAATGTATTATGTTTGAGTGGAAGGTGAGGTCCTAAGAGAGTATGAAGAAAGGCAAAAGTGATTTAGAATAAATATGGAAAAAATGGTAGTTGGAATAGATGAGGCTAATCAATAAGCACATAAAAGGATTTCATAATTATGAGAGTTTAATGTAAGTTGTGGTGATGGATAATTATCTGACCTTTGTAGTTAAGGAAGCCGTTTGAGGAAGCTCGAATGTAGAAAAAACACAAGATAT
Source organism: Pseudotsuga menziesii (assembly GCA_001517045.1). Classification (NCBI taxonomy): domain Eukaryota; kingdom Viridiplantae; phylum Streptophyta; class Pinopsida; order Pinales; family Pinaceae; genus Pseudotsuga; species Pseudotsuga menziesii. Next base: position 169,428 of record LPNX010948930.1, read on the forward strand.
ATTTACCTTTGAAAATGAATTTAGACACCCATATCTTTCAAAATTGCACCATAGTATAACTATGTATAGATGTAGATATGTAAATCATTGATGATTTTAAAAGGTGGGCCTTGCTTACCCACAAATTTTCTAGAGATGCTTTTAGGGTATATAGGTCTCAGGGTTGATAATGTAAAGGTTTTTTCCGATTAGATGGGAAACTATGAAAAGTGGAAAAGATAACACATCGTTTGTGATGTGGAATTTATACATTCATATGTTGATTATTAATAGAGAAGGTGACTAAGTTTTGGCGGATGTAACCCCAAGTATGGGGTGAACCATGTACATTGGTGTCTCCCCTATGTTTGGATCTTGTATATTTTCTCTTCGCTTTTGATACTGTGATTTTTATTTCCTTTAATTTGTATAGGATTTCAATAAATAGTATCTTATATGCTTAAGTGATGATGTTAAAAGAATGATTAATTTTGCATGAATCATGAGGAGAGGTATTGGACTTAAAGTTTCATGTGAATTTACATAAAGTGCATGTTCGTAGAAACTTGGGTACATCTTCTACAATAAGTATACATCGTCTTTTCTTATGTAGGAAGTTAATATTTGATTGGGATACATTGAAGGTAATTTCGTGTATGCTTTAAGTGTGCTACAATTATACAAAAAGATAACTAAAAAAAATCTACTACCCCATGCAAAATATTTCACCTAATATTTATTGAGGGAATACGGGTATGTTACAACTGGTACTCTCCTTCACATTCTTCTTGTCTACTTCTTGATAGCTAGAAGGTTCTACATCAATGATGTCACTCAACAATGTCACATAACTGCACTTTGTCTGAGACCTCTTTCTTTCTTTGAAAGTATTTCCATATTATTCTTCATTTTGCATTATTTATCTAACTGTCATCACTTGTTTTTTTTGGGAACAAGTATCATCCTTCTTTTCTTGTAGGTGATTGTACGCGATATTTCATACAAGTCAGATGCACCATTTGTATGGTTACAAACATTTTATAAGGAATATTCATAATGGTAAATTATTATGCATAAAGATATAAGCATGCAACTATTTTAGCCAATACAACATTCATCCATATCTCATGGAAACTTTATAGATTCCTTCCATATCTACCATGACATCATTGATATTGTGCACTAATCTAATATGTCAGCAAAGAGTTTTCATTCTAGAAAGTAGCAATGGAGAGTTGTATGGCACCATTAGCTACTTACCCATCGCATGCATATTAGTAGTATATTTCCATTAATGAAAACATTCTATCATGCATAACACATCATTGGAATATAAACAAATTCATAACAAAACAATTACAATTGAATACTTGGGTAGACTCCTTGTTTTAGCTTCATTATCTTCTTCATTCATAACAGCATCATTTCTTATCCAAATTCTTAATATGGATAAGAGGTTATTCAAGAATTGACTTCTTCATATTCCTCATTGCTTGAGGGATCTTCTTTGAATAATGAGAGCTTGATCTTCAGTTGCTCTCATATTCTTTTCTCTTATTATGAGTCAATCTTCTTCTTGTGTGCACTCTTCCCAGAGTCTACTGAAAGTAATCACTTCCTTCTGGCACACATTCCTTGAATGAATGAATCCCATGATCCTAAGAGGCCACTCAAGGTAGTTATCACAACTTATGCATTCTCCACTTCTTCTTCTACAGCTTCAAGATGTTCTTTGATTTGAGAGACCCTCGTAAAGTATGATTGAATGGTCTCTGCATTCTAGATCTTCAAATTCTTCAACTGGTTTCTCAAATTCATCTTCTGATTTATGTTCTTCCCTTCAACTAGCTTGGTCAAGGATTCAAACATATCTTTAGGTGTCTTTAGGGAAGACACTTGTGGTATAGGGTGATGTTTGACTGAATAATCAATGATCTTCTTTGCCTTTACCAAGTTAATCTTGTCTAAGGCTTTTAGCCTCATCTCCCTCTGGAACTGGAACCTCTCCACTTATGTAGGTGCCCATGTCATTTTCTTCAAGAATGAGTGAAATCCTATGGTTCCATGCTTGGAAGTTGCCAGATTCACCAAGCTTTTCATCAAGCTAGTTTGATTAGTCATATTGAAATGAGAACCTCAACTATAAATAGAAAAATATTATATCTTACTCATTTTAGGTGTTCGTCCTAGTTCCTGAGCTAGCTGATCTAGGTTTTGTTAGAGAAACCCTAATTTTAAAAAATTGCATTATTTTAGATCTTATTATATATAAATATGGGAATATTTAAGGTTAGCTATCCAATGTATTCATTTTCTAGAAACAATGGAGGGAATCTCCCAGAACAGGAAGCCCTAGTTTTCCAATTTCCTCTACAGAAATTCCTAATATTCTTTCTACGGTATCTCTAAAAGTAATGCTCTTATGTGTCTAAAATTGTGTACCAAGGTATCCTCTTCTATTCTCTTTCCAACACAATAGGTTTGAGCATATTTTGTTTCACCAATTGGGACTTATGATATTTTTCCCTAGGTGACGTGTTTCAGGACTCTTCAACATAGAAAACTTGTATGGAATTTCACGTGTCCATGTTTCATCATCGGGGTTGAAAAATTTTAGCATAGAAAGTAAAGTTTGTGCCCTATCTAGAAAATCTAGCAAAATTTCCTTTGGACCTTCTTATCCCAAGATATAGCAATTCTACCTAGGTGTCTTGTTTAGTGATGAATTCTGGAAGAGGCTAGAACCCTGATTTGGAGGAATCATATCTCCAAGAATATACAGAATCTAAGGATGAAAATTATATAATGGGTACATCAGGATTGTTTCCTCATCTTGTGAAAATTTTGCCCCGTGATACGTCTTCAATCCCGATATATAGTGAATGTACCAAACTACCCGTTTTAGTATTTTAGGGTCTTTCAAGCATGGGGTCAAACTAGGGTTTGACTGTCCTGGAATTTTACTCAACCAAAAACTTTGAAATTGGTCTATAAACTTTGATTTTGATTAGGAGAGTAATTCTATGTTGGGATCACTCAAAAATTCCTCTTATATAAAATGCTGTAATTTCTCGTAGTAAAAACTGAAAATGCCAGGAATCAAATTCTGCTTCGATAGAAAGATGCACCCTTCAATGAAGAGTTAGCTTAGCCTCTTTTTTCTAATTGATTGTGGAGAGAGACCCAAAAAAGTAAGAATCCCTAGCTTCTGCAGCTACATAGTGTCTCCTTCTCAACTTAGCTTTGATACCATGTTATATTTGTATCATTTAAGCAATATGATCTTGGGATCTTATCTGAGAGAATAACATGCACACCAATAATCACAAGAGAAAAGAGACAGAAAGAATTTTTCCTTGGGGAAACCATAAAGGAGAAAACCACGCAACTTCCTCACAGATAGAATGAGCACCACTCGAAAAAGTAAAACCCAAAAACATAAAGATGATATATGACAGCTGATCTCGCTCACTTGTGCCAACACTTCCTCTCTCACTCATGTGCCTTAGTTAAGTGAGTGTGTGTGTAACATATAGAGGCTCACTCTCTATTTATACTAATTTCCGACTTGGCAATTACTTACCAAAGCCAACATCTCTAGGAGAGTCTAATAACCCTAGTGCCCCACAACTATGGGGACTTTTCTCCCGATCAACAAGGAGGGTTAACATTAACTCAATTGTGGGATCTATTTCCCTGACTTACAACAGAAGGTTAATGTCATTGAATTTTCACGACTTTATTATATTAATGACTCTCACGTTAGGAACATCAGGGTACAATGAAATATAAATGATTCTCCCAATAGGAACATCGGGGTACAATATAAGTGAATACATTCTGAAGTTACAAATGCATCAACATTATACAACTAAGTAGGGTAACTCCTTCCGTGCTTATAATGCGATTATAATCACATCAAATAAGATAAAAAATAAAAGAAAATAATTTGAATATCCTAAAACATTAGTAGGCTTGATAAAAATAAAATAAATATCAAAACATAATAAAAAAATAGAGCCAATTGTAAATTCATATATGAATCTTGTTGAGGTTCACATTTCCTCAACTCCCTTAAGCTTTCATTTTAAAATCAACTAAATCACATAAAAAATTTCTTAAAAAATGCATAAACTTTCTTTCTGATAATTTCCATTAACCCAAATAAAAAATGAAATATTAACCAAAACGAAATCTTTATTATTACAATTACAAGCTATTCATTTATGTTCTCATCAATTATTTTGCAAAATAAAATTTGCATCAACCACAATATTTGTTTTAACCTTCTTTTAAAACAAAAAACGCTTATAGTTTTAAGTTTAAAAAATTAATATTAAATCAAGTAATATTAGCATCATATGGTTTCATTGGGGTATGTGTAACTCCTTCCTCACTTATAATCGACTCAAATGAAAATAAAAATAAAATAATTTGAATATACCAAAAAATTGGTCACGTTAATAAAAATAAAATAAATATCAAAACATAATAAATAAATTCATATATGAAGCGTGTTGAGGTTCACATTCCTCAACACACATAACCTTTCATTTTAAAACTAACTAAATCACATAAAAAAATTCTTAAAAAAAATTCATAAACTTTCTTTATGACAAAGAAATGTCATCATACTAAACACAATTATTGCCTTTTAATTCATGATTAATGTGATAATTTGAGTTAAATGAAATTAAAAATGAAACATTAACCTCAATAAAATCTATGTTATTACAATTACAATATATTAATTGATGTTAGTATTAATTATTTCGTAAAAAGAAATGTGCATCAACCAGAGTCTTTGTTTTAACTTTCTTTTAAACTATAAAACTCTTAGAGTGTTAAGTTTAAAACATAAATATTAAATCAAAACTTTCAATCTATTATTCTTCTTTAAGTTTAATATTCACTTCATATGGTTTCATATTATTAATTTTCCAAATATGGTTATGTAATAATAATAGTATGGTTCAAATATTATAACCATATTAAAGAGAAAAACATAACCATATTACAATAATAATATGGTTCAAATATTATAACCATATTACTATCATGTTGAAAATGGACTTAAGGGTATTTAAATTGGTATACACATATTATCCATTTGCACTCAGAGAAAAACAAACTACAAATAATATTTCAGTTCTCCATTTGTTGCAGTGAAAAATATATCAACCAAGTGTATAATGCAACTTCCAATTCACTTCAACAATATTATTATTTTTATTGGATGCAAAGAGTGCAACAATATGGATTAATACTTGGGGGATACATATAATTGCTGCGAGAAGAGGTCAGACTACATTGCGGTCACATATTCCACCAATATTGCATTTTTCCATGGATGGGATTCAAGAATGATTGTCCCATCTGCCATCAAGAGTTTTGGTAATAGTTAATCGATATTATGAGCAGCATCAATTTCAAATTAATCGTGTTAACAATTTTGTAAATATAAATATTTGAACATCATTCATATCATCATTAAAATATTTTTTAAATTTTCATGAATTACTATATATTAATTACTTTGATAGGCGAATATATCTTAGAATTTTGGGACACACTACCATCTATGTTTTTTCATCTAAGGACAAGAATGAGAAAAGTGTATTGTACAGATTGATTATATGGGCATCGTCCAAAATTAAACCAGAATGAGACAAGTGTACTCTCGAAATGTACTCTCTAGATTGATTCTATGGGCATCTTCCAAAATTAATAATTAATAATTAAAAAAAATATTTTAATTAACATGTGATATGTAAAATTAATGATAGTTGTAAAAATTAAAATTAATCTTCAACTATTCCATTATTAGTAACAACTACGAGCTTAACTCCATCAATTATTAGATACAACTATTACCTTAATTCCAACTCTTCTAATAATTTCTAATAATTTCTCAATAACAAGAACAATAAAATTTTCAACTACTGCAAATTAACATAGGATGTAGAAATTAACCTTTATAAGAAACAAGCTCCAATGTTAAATTTTAAATGTCTAATCTAGAAAGAATCTATAATGTTGTAATCTATAATTAATTGTTCTCTAGAAAGAATAGTTTCTAAATTAATATTTCTAAGAAGCTATTATGATATTTTAATTAATTGTTGGCATCCTGCTATATAACCATTTAACATATAAATTAAAAGAATCATAATCAAGACCTAAGATGATAAAGAAAATTGGAAAAATATCACACAACAATCTCAAATAATAGAACATTAGATGACAATTGGGTTGATTAAGATAAGGTTACTTCAAGTTATGTGGTAAAGTATATATTTATTACTTATAAAAAACATGATCTTTGATAAACAATGGTTCATATGATGAGAAACCCAAGCAGTACCATAAGGTGTTATGGAATGATTCAATTAAACCAAAGGAATGTCATGTAATGATCCAATTAAAACAAATGATTCAAAACTAAGGATATCAAAACAAAATAAGATTAGGTGTCCAACATCATCATATTTTAATAGGGGACTCTTCATTTTCAAGAAAAATGTATGGGATGTCTTGTAGGTTAAACAAACCCTAATCCTAATCATAACTTTAGGCATGATAACATTGTGTGACTATTAAAGTATTGTTACACACTCAGTCACTAGTATATGAATGGGTTTCATTCTTGTTGTTTTGATTATTATTCCATAGTTGAAAATATAAAGGGAGTGGGATATTGGAATAGATAACATGACAAAAAATACCTTCTAGCAACCCTATAGGGAATAGTTCCCATCAAAACTGTGTATTGAGTTCACTTTCTTTATATTGACTTTAATAATTGAAAATAAAGGAGCAATGCGTAGTCCTCACCATCTCACTAGGATTTCCCATATTAGGATTTTCATGGAACTTGTTATACTCATTAGGTTGGTGGTGTATATTTGTTTTGTTTTCTTGATTATTCAGTCTCAACTATTTTATCATTTTGTGTGTAGTAATATCAAAATCCACTCTTAAGAAAAAAAAACAACATAACAAATGCTTGTTAGAAACTAATACTTGCTGTGAGTAACATTTACACCAGAATATTAGTTTACAGATCATATTGGTTTCAAAGTAGATTCATTTAGGATATACCGTGGAAAGTTTTAGAACCCATGAATTGAAGTAAGAAAGAGATCTCAAAAATATAGCAATCGAGTATGAATACAATAACAATAAAATAAATGGTTAATGAAATATATTCTCAATTATTGAAGAACAAGTAGTTGACATCTCTCAAACATGATTATTCTCAAGGTAGCTCTCAAGATATTTTTTTTTTTACCCTTTCTGTTAGGGTACTCCCAAAGGACCGAACACCAAGAGCAACCGCTTTACACCAATGAATCACAGATCAATACACCAATGTTTGTCATGTAGTTAAAACCCTTGAGAGGGAAATAGTCCATGGCCCCGGCCAAATAGCTACTTGGAGCAATTTATTAAGCAAAAGAAAGAAAGTTACATGAGCTTCTCATAATCGATCAACTATCCAAGGACCCTCTATGATCTTTAAATAGAGATCATAGACAAATCGGGTGTCAAGCCATAGATCAATCGTAGGTATGATCTAAGAGAAGTTGAACCATCGGATCACTCTATGTCTAGAACATTTCATGATCATTGGATTAGAATATTTACAAATGCATACTAATGCATACTAAAGAAACACACTTTTACCTAATGGATATATTACACAAGTTGATCTTAACTAACTCATAAGTGTCTAAATATCCTAACATCCCCCCTTAAGAACAACTTGGGATAGGATTGAAGGATTTACAAAAGTGACACTATTAGGATAAGGAAGGAGGAATTAGAGCCTATCCCCCCTTAAGGACACATTCCTGAACTCCTAACATAGACCGAAGTTTAGAAAACTTCGCTTCTGTAAGAGACTTGGTGAAAATGTCTGCAACTTGATCATCTGTAGGGCAATAGAGCACTTCAATGCAATGATCATGAACAATATCTCTAATGAAGTGCACGTGTAGCTCAATGTATTTGTTGCGCTGATGTAGAACTGGATCTTTGGCAAGTTTGATGGCACTTTGATTGTCGCACCAAAGTGGAGTAGGCTGTTACTGCTCGAATCCAAACTCTAAAAGGATCTGTCGAAGCCATAAAGCTTCCTGACTGGAATTAACTACGACTCGATATTCTGCTTTTGTTGAAGAAAGAGCAAGAGCTTGTTGTTTCTTACAAGCCCAAGTGACAGGTCCAGATCCCAGACTAAAAACATAAATTGCAATAGACTTTTGATCATCAGGATCATCAGCCCAATCTGAATCAGTGAAACCAACCAACAAAGGTTTCCCCCCTGTACTGTAATGAATCCCAAACTGAATTGTACCTCCAATATATTGAAGTATTCTTTTTGTTGCTTTCCAGTGACTTTCATGAGGAGTTTGCATATAACGGGCAACATGACCAACGGCAAAGGAAAGGTCAGGATGGGAACGAGTCAAGTATAAAAGACTACCAACAAGCTGACGATACAAGGTGGCATCTACTTCAGGGGAAGTATAAGTGGCAGAAAGTTTGACTCCAGACTGGAAGGGAGAAGGGGCTGGTTTACAATCTTCCATGTGGAAGTGACGAAGAAGGTCACAAGCATACTTAGACTGGGAAAGAAAGATTCCTTCTTTGGTTTTCAAGACTTGGAGACCAAGAAAATAATGCAAATGTCCTAAGTCTGACATTTCAAAATTTTGCTTAAGACTGGATTTCACATGGGTTATAAGGTTAGGGTCCCTACTAGTAAGGATAATATCATCAACATATAGAAAAAGTATGATGAGATGGTTTCCTACCTTCTTGGTATAGACATTGGGGTCAGAATGGCATCTAGAAAAGTTAGTGTCAAGGATAAAGCTATCCATTTTAGCATACCAAGCTTTAGGAGCTTGCTTAAGGCCATATAAGGATTTATTAAGGAGACAAACAAGGCTAGATTTATTCTGAACATATCCAGGAGGTTGTTCCATGTAAATTTCCTCATGTAAATCACCATGTAAGAAGGTAGACTTGACATCCATTTGATGGACTTCCCTATTATGTAAGGCTGCAAGGGAAAGAACAAGGAAGATGGAGTTCATTTTTGCTACAGGGGCAAAGGTTTCATTGTATTCAATCCCTTCTACTTGGGAAAAACCTTTGGCAACTAACTTTGCCTTAAGTCTTTCAACACTTCCATCTGATGCATGCTTATTTCTGTAGACCCATTTACATATGACAAGTTTTCTTCCTTTTGGAAGAGGAACGAGATCCCAAGTATCGTTCGCTATTAAGGAACAATATTCTTCATCCATAGCTGCATCCCAATCTGGATTTCCTGAAGCTTCTGCAAAAGTTTCTGGATCATGATTCTTGGAAACTTGAGCCAAAAGAGAAGAGGCACATTTGTCAAAACTATCCCAATGATGTTTTTCGAGTACACAATTGGAACAAACACCAACCTTGCAAGATACTAGTGGAAGACCAGTCACCATATTGTCTTTACATAGTTGTTGCAATGAGCGATAATTTAAGTGACCAAATTGCTCATGCCAAAGTTTGCTCAAGTTATCACTATGAGCAACAAAAACTAAAGGAAAAGGTGATGACCTAAAGTTGTTAAATTTGTACAACCTGGTAATATCATCAACAATTCCAGTAGCAAGGATATTTTGAGGATTTTTAAAATCCTTGATTACAACTTGGTGAGGTGTAAACATCACAATTTTACCTTCACCTGAATGAGTAATTTGATAGACTGATAACAAATTGCAAAAAAAAATTGGAACACATAGCACATCACTGAAATGACCATTTTCTACTGGAACTGTTCCAGATCCTACAACACTTAGAGATCTATCATCACCAACAAATATTTGTTTGGTGTTACATTCATGCATAGTAGAAAACATGGCTTTATCCTTAGCCATATGATAAGATGCTCCAGAATCAATGAGCCATTCAATTGAAGTAGAAGAAGAAGATGCAGTATAAGAGTAACCAGAAGCACAAAGTACATGTCCATGAGAGTTGTTAGGGTACTCCCAAAGGACCGAACACCAAGAGCAACCGCTTTACACAAATGAATCACAGATCAATATACCAATGTTTGTCACGTGGTTAAAACCCTCGAGAGGGAAATAGTCCATGAGAGTTAGATTCTAAAGATGAATCTAGCCTGATGTGGTGCTTCTTCGTTGCTGCTTCCAAGGCTTCCATCTTCTTAAAACACTTAGATTCATCATGATTATCTTTCCCACAAAAATTGCAATGATGCTCAGTCTTCTTTCCTTTTTGCTTGGATCCTTTGTCATTTTTTTTAAAGGAGGAGTTGACTGAGAGAGTTTGTGGCCCTTGTTGTTTTGCTTATTATTGCAAAAATTATGTTTCTTGGGAGGCTTGGACTTTTCTTTCTGTTGCGACAATAAGGCTTTCCTAGATGTATCTGCATTGTTAATTATTCCAAGATGAATGAGCTTATCTTGCTCTCTAATTAAGGAATCACAAAAGGATTCAAGGCTAGGCTCTTGATAGCTAGTTGTAGTCAAGGATTCTTTCATGGAGTAGAATGTAGATACAAAAACAGAATATGCAGGTCCAAGTTTGGAAAGAATATGATAAATACATTTTTTTTCTTCTTTCTTAATCTTGCATTCTGCACATAAGAGTCTAAGACTTTTATACTTAGATAAATAGTCTTGAATGCATGAAAAATCATTTGGATTCAAGGAAATCAACTCATTCTCAAGTTGATGACCCCAAATTTCACTGTGTTTACCAAACACAGATTCCAACTTTTTCCAAGCTTTATCAGGTTCATCAATGTCAGATATATGGAATCGCAAATCAATAGAGATTTCCATCCCAATCAATCCACGAGCTCAATCACATCTATTTTTCCATTTAATTTTTTTATCATCATGAGTGGGTTTTATTTCTTTCCCTGAGGTTATCTTGAAAAGTCCCCTACTTTGTAGAACATCTTCTATACGATATTTCCATGAGAAATAGTTAGAACATGTAAGTATAATATCACAAGGGGAAGCCATACTACAAAATAATAGCTGAAAGAACAAAAAATAACTATCTTGATGCAAAGAGCTCAAAAAATATGCGGTTTTAAAAAAAACGGGACTTAAAATGGATTATGGATGATGAAGTTATGCTTGATCAAAAAAAATGTTGAAGATGTCCCCAATAGTGACGTGGCAGATATTAGCTTGACCAACTAAAAAGAAGAAGCCCCCTCTTCCCAAAATCAACCTTTAACAATCACTTTTACAATAAAGTTGCTTTGAAGTGAATTACTTTTGTAGAATAAGTGATGTTCACTTTTACAATAATGTGATTTTTAAATAGTGCAGCAATAAATTAAAAGACTTAAGTGACTTAGTTTTATTTTATTTTATTTATGTGAGATGCACTTTTACAATAAAATAACTTGAAAATAGAAATTGCATGCACTAAAAAGTAGTTTGATAAGACTTGAACTCAAGACTTATCAAGGTGTAAAGCAACTTTGGATCAAGTGAGCTAAGTTTAAAAGGTACATAAAAGTATGGAAAGAGGAAGGGGTTTTTTTTTACTCTTCCCTCTCATTTTCCGTGCTTCCTTTCTTTTCCTGCAAATCACAAAAAAAACAAAAAACAAAAACAAAAAAACTTTTTCCACACAATGAGATTAGATCTTGGTTAGCTTACCTAGAAAGTCTACGTTTTCAAGTTTTTTCGTTGTTTCTGATTTTTCGTGGTCGCACAAGGTGCACGGCAAAGAACATACGTAGCCGAGAAGACAAAAAAAACTTTCCCTTCCTGTTTTTGATTCGCAGGAATCGCGCAAGGTGCACGGAAAAGAGCATATGTACTCAGGGAAAACAACAGTCCAAGACTAAAAAATAAAAGATCTAATAATAAACTGATAAAATATGAGAGATTTAAAAAAAACAAATCCGTCACTGTAACATTATACCTTCAGATTTGCCGAAAT
>LPNX010948986.1:0-75962 GCA_001517045.1 Pseudotsuga menziesii
TATAGTATTCAATAAAAATACGAATAAATAAATTTTTTATTTTTATTTTTTTAAATAACTATATAGTATAAGAAATTATTAATTATTAGATTAGTTATAATAAGAAATATTAATAGTTTTAATAGGAATATTATTTAACTAAATAATTGTTATAAATAAATATATAGTACAAGTAATTATTTAGTAATTAAAATAGTTATAATAAGTAATATTAAAAGACTTAATAGGATCATAATAATAGTATTATAATATGTAAAAAAAATTTATAAGAATTAATTAATCTATGTTATAAAAATTTATGAAGAATTACTCTATATATAGTAATTAATTAATCTAGAATTATTATTTTTTAACAAGAACGGTTGCATTAAGCGGCATTCTGGCAAGCCAGAATAAAAAAGTTACATATCTAAAGAAGGTTGGTGACCTCTAACAGTGCTGCCAACCTTCTTGTGAAAGTCTTGGGAGACAAATCCTATTTGCTTCTTGAGCTAATTCGAGAAAATGACAAAAAGTGCTTACATGAATAAATTCTCACAAACTGTGAGCAAAGTAGAAGACAGAAGCAAAACATTAAACCGAGGGGGAAGAAATTTGCCCCTTAAAGTAAGGATCCAGCTTTTTCTGAGAACCTAAGGAAATGTTGGAAGCCGCCTCCTTTTCTCTACGCGCTTTGTTGGTCCTTCGCCCTCTGCTAAGGGATGGAGATGGGACTGAAATGTCTTTAGGTTCAGAAGTTTCCACAGAGCCGCTGGAGGGGACTGAAACAACCGGACCTGCAGGGGTAGAGGGTTCAGGATCTGAAGCCCGGATTTCTCTTGCTGCTACTAAATCTGGGAGGGCGGGATCCGGAAGGCTTCATCTTCCTGCAATGCATCAAAGTTGTTTTTAGTTTCAAGAGTTGCCTCTGCTGAATGTATGGCCTTCGGAGCCTGGGCTAGTGGTTCCTTTCGCCTTGGCTGCCTTCGCTGGTTAGTTATTGGCTGAAAGTCATCTTCTTTGACTGGTCCCGCATCCTCAGAGGCTTTGGGGCATCTTTTTGCGAAATGACTGTAAGCATGGCACCAGAGGCACTTAAAAGGTATCTGCTCGTAGTCCAGCTCTTGGATATGGCGTCATTCCCCTAGGGAGAGCTGAATGGCTTCCTGAAGTCCTTTCTCGAGGTTAACCTCAACACAAATACGAGCACAGGTAAATTGATCCCCTTTCAGCTCCACACTGTCCAGGAAACGCCCAAGCTTATTTCCAATGTCCTCCAGAGAACCTTTCCCCCAAAGATGCAAGGGAAGATGAGGCAGCCTAACCCAAATAGGGGCTGCGGTGATCTCAGCTCCGGGATTGAAATCAAGAGTCCAGGGGGCTAAGAATAGCCCCCTCGACCCCATGCAATAGGGTCCAGATTTGAAAACTAGATCACGGTCCTCTTTCCTCGAGAAGCTGAAAACAAAAAAACCCCTGCCTACTGCACACAGAGAAACGTTTCCATGCATCAGTGATTTCCAGCGTTCTTCCATCCACGCCTCCACCGATTTGGGGCTAGGCCATAACCCCGTAAACTTTTCGATGAGGGCCTTTTCTGCTAGAAGGAGGGCAAGATTGCATGGCTCCTCTGGTGATAGCTCCAGAGAAGGGATCTCCTCCATCTTCTTAACAAACTTAGACGAGAGAGAAGGCTTGGGTTTAGGACCTGCCGAACGTACTAACGCTTTGAAAGCTTCCAAAGGGTCTTTTTCCATCTCAGCAATCGGATCTGGGGCCATCGAAGCAGGGCGACGACCACCAGCAACCAAGAAGACGCAGCATGCCGAGCAAGTCACAGAGGCAAGCCACAAACTACTGCTCCGAAACGCATGCAAAAACTTAGGAAAACGCAGAAAAAACGCTGATCCGCGGCCCTGCGTGCAAAGAAGACGCAAACTCAGCAAGGGGATCCCTGATCGACGAAGATCTGCGCCCCTGCAATCGAAAAACCAGAGCGGAGGCGGCTAGGGTTTGGGCCCTAGCCGCAGTGAAAATCCGCCTCGCTTCATTCGCTCTTAAGATAAACTACAGTAAGTTGTCCCTAATTAATCTAGAATTATTATATATATATATATATATATATATATATAGTACTAATAGAAATATGAATTATTAAACATTTTTTAATAAATTATAAGATAAAGGAATAATTATTCTTTTACTAAAATACATATTATTAAAATAAAAAATTTAGTTTTTATTTTTTTTATTTATTTTTTAATTAACTTTATAGTATAAGAAATTATTTAATGATTTTTTTTAACAGCAACGGATAGGTTTTATATTAATAAAACTGTGGCAGAGCCACCAAAAAGTTACATCTTAAAAGTCTGGGAGGGAATAACAGTTCATCCTCGCTTAAGTAGATTCCAAAAAGACAGATACAGTACTGAAGAAGACAAAATACATACATAATAGAGGTCCCTTTAATTACAAGTATTAAAACCAGAACTGAAAACAGAGAGCCTGAAAAAACCTGGATTATTCTAGCCGAATTGTGCTGAGAGTTAGATCCCCTAGAGCTTCTGCCTGGACGCCGTCCCAATTCATAGCCTTGTTCTGCATCATATCCTCCATTTTCTGCTCTAGAGCCCCTACTCTAGTATTCAGATCAGCCAAGGCTTGGAGAACACCTGATTGCAATTTGTTCATGGCTGCCTCTAGCTGAGGTCTGAACCTTCCAACTTCTTCTTCCAGAAATTCAAGTCTCCTTCCTCTTGCTTCATCTATCAATTTCAGGTTTCATCCTTGCCTTCTCAGGTTCCTGCGCAGGGAGCGCACCTCCATTTCCAATGCTAATAAAGGGTTTGAATCCGACGCCCCTAAACTACCACTGGAGGCCATCTTCGTCACCTTTCTTTGAGTCCAGAGCCACCGATGTATGCTTCACAGAGTGCACAAATAACGACCTGGGAACGGAATTAGCCAACTATCCAACTTACGACGCCAAGAGTGGAGATTAATTCCTGATATCATTGCAACATCCGCCGCACAAATGACAATGAGTTGAGAGGTACAGTCGACTTCCATAACTGAAATGCTAAGCTCAGAAAATGGTACTCTCCGTCCTATTCTTTCATAATGTTCCATGCCTCCGCATGATCCTGAATTTAAGAGCTGCGAATGTATGCAAGTGAGCCTCCGCGTGTCACATGGGATGAAATCATTACGAAAAGTGTCAAGTGATATGACGGCCCCTCCATGTGGTTCTTTACCCTTAGGGTAATAACATGAATTTTTGCTCGTAGTTAATGGATAGAACTCCCTTGCTTAAGGGAACGGCTTCGTTTGTGGCTAGGTCAGCTTTTGAGTTTAGCTTCTGAAGGATATGATAGAATTCCAGGTGTTTGAAGTTGGCGATCAATATATATTATGCAGCGCAGCATTAAATGCGGCGGCGGCTGCGCTGCATACCGTCGGCTCTTAAGGGTGACTAGAAAGAATTGTGATTCACTTAACTATCCATGGGCAGGACGACCCCTACTACAATAGAACAGTACAGAAACACTGTAAATCCGTACTATCCAAGGAGACCCATTCAAAGGAGTAAAGTCGCGATAAAACGCGCGCAAATGCCCATTTCGGCGGTTTCTCACTCACTTGTGAAACCCCATTGAACTATAGAGCATGAGGAAGGATTTTAGGTACTCTCTGGGTCTTCCCAGCCCTTCAATCCCCATTTCACAAACTAACTATATAGAATAAGGAACAACCGAACCGAGCTGAAGCGGGTCATGCTCATGGAATTATTTATGGTCAAGGTGTAGACTTTTGGTCTTTGTATGGTCTTCCTTATTTAAGGGTATTTTACTTACTCTGAACTGCCTTTGTTCAGCAGATAGATAATAGATTGTTAAGGGAGTTAAGCGAATAGAGCGTGCATGAAGGCTACGCATGAAGGCATGGCCAGTATTAGTAGTAGAGGGGTAGTAGATATAGGGGTAGTCGTACTATACTCTCTCTAGCGTACTCTCTTCATCTTCATGGACAGAAATAAAATAGAATAGTAGGCCTTTACTTTCTCTACTGAGCCCACAGTTACGGTAGGTAAGCGAATACGACGACAACAGGTACCACTACTGATAAACACCTTATTCGGGGGTAAAGTAGCTATAAAAAGCATGAAATAGGTTACAGTGCCCATTAGCACATTAGCCCAAACGTTTATTACTTAAGCATCAAACTGACCTTAGCCCATAGGTCCTGCTCAGGTCCTTACCTGCTCAGTGCGGAAGAGGGAAAAAAAAATATCCTACAGCAAGCATCGTTAGTGCTGGGGTGCCCTGAGGGTTACCCAGTACGTACCTTACGATTCCTTCTGTAATGGCATTTCCTTCAGTTTACCTCTGATAGTTTCCCCATGAATAATATATGGAGCGATACTACGGAGCAATACTACTACCACTAGTGGTGAGGCCGATATATCCATTGGTAACTTCCAGCATGAGGCCATGGTAAAGTAAAACACATCAGGTGTTACACCCAATATGTGAATATATGATTGGAATATCTACGTTTAAACATATTAAATATGATGTTGCCATGGAGACGTCCTTGCAAAGAGAAAAACAAAAGCTCCAGACCTAAGGGAAAAGTACAGAGTACATATTTTGTTTCCATGTTCCTCCTTCGTTTGATACGCGCATCAATACGTCCTTTCCATCATTACCACCATAAAGGTAGTCTAGTGAGTGCCTAGGAAGTTCCGCAAGCAGCCGGTTCAAAAGCCAGGGGTATGGGGTCTCACGTGTGTTTACCATCATCACAACATGATTCCTGTTCAAGCGGGTATGATCTCCAACAAATAATGAAGCTACACTCTCCTCTTCTCTATGTTGCCACTAGCTGTAGGTATGGCCTAAAGGTGGTGTTAGTGTCTCTCTCCTAGTAGAGATCAAATCCGCCATTCCATATTTTGAATTAGTTGGGGCGGGATATTATGTTCCCATGTGACCACCTGAAGAAAGATATTTAGCCATGTTGTTACCAGAAAGATATTGATTGAGCCGGGGTGACACCATAAACGAGAGAGATAAGGCCCCCATGTTCTCAACATGATACGGGGCACATCGAAACAACATGGGACGGAATGATCGACAGACACTGCGAATCACACACACATACCTGCTGATCGATCCAACTTGCTGCTTATAGGTATCTTGCTTTCTTGATATTGCTATCCCTGGAAACAAAGGAAGAACTTGCTTGCCACGGGTTGCTTTCCCATTTCCCCCATCATATGTGATCTAAAAGGACCTTTCATACCCCAGCACTTGCCTATAATAGAAGTTACCCATATCCCTCCAGAAACGGGGCTTACCCCTACGGAACAGGAAGGAGTTCCTACAGTATTTACCCCTATGGAATAATAGTTCCTACATTGACTGGATGCAATGATGATGCTTACTTACATTGATTCACCATTTGAGCTTCATATGCCATACACATAGCAGCCATACCTCTACCCTCGACCTATACCCTATAACTCGACCTCGATCTCTACCACTACAGAACCTTGGGAAATGTTCCTACCTGGGCTAGATGGAAGGAGTTACATATGTTTATTCACCTTTGTGTTCACTTCAAATTTGATTGAGGATATAACTTTCTGAGAGAAAGCGCTATCTCTAGAAACAATAGATTCTACCTAACCTCGAATCTCACGCCATGTACCACCAAGAATTAAGGACGCTAAAGCACCAGTTATCCATATCGAGCAGTTCTCGAATCACCCAGTTAGTTCCTCAATTCCCCAAGTTCTATATTAACCCAGTTAGGAATCTTCATACCCAGTGGAATGGAAACTCATGCTGCTGTTCACTTGGAGAACACTGGGAAACCTACTGTTTTAATGAATCCCCAGCTGTTAACAATTAAACGATGTACTGTTCACGGGTCCCTATTCTACTCTGCGAATGGGTCTTCTGTGATGCTAATCTGTGATGTGATGTATGCGACTGGGGAGCTACCTGTTCTCTATTCAACCAGCCCAGTTGAGTCTTTATTTTCTCCTTACGGCCAACGTTACAACGACTGGTCTCTCATCACAAGTTGTTTACAACAATGTTACGCCTACTGTCCATAGTGAATACTCGCTTACCCAACATGGCTTATATCTATCCCTTGCTTTATTACCTTACCAACCACTATACAAAGCTCAGTAACTCTACCACAATCGATGCATACCCCTACCCATGTATAAGGCTACTCTAAGGACCCTATCCATCTTCCGTCCTAACCCTCGCATATCCACTCTAGGCTCTGACGAACGAGCAGCATCTCAATTCAACTCACACGGCTCAGTCAACCTAGGATAAGGCACCATATTATTCCGTGACCTCTAACACAGGTTCGGCGGCGGCTTCCCATAACCGGACTACTACCATGACTATAAGTGACCCTACTCCTACTCCTATTTGTCACTCCCGGTTGACCCCTTCCAACTGATGACCGATGGTGACGAAGAAGAGGAAT
Source organism: Pseudotsuga menziesii (assembly GCA_001517045.1). NCBI lineage: Eukaryota > Viridiplantae > Streptophyta > Pinopsida > Pinales > Pinaceae > Pseudotsuga > Pseudotsuga menziesii. The sequence goes on from LPNX010948986.1 coordinate 6,496, forward strand.
AATAAGAAGGAGCAATCTTACCCGAGATCTGAGTCTCGCTCAACAAGGCATGATAACGAATACGAAAATGGATACGATGGGATGCTTCCGGAACCCCTTTTTTTTTGGGGGGGGGGGAAGCTGGGTCGATAGCTTGTAGGGTAGAAGACTATAGTTCGGCTGGTAAGAGAGCTTATAGGGTTCGACGGGGCAGAAAAGGAACTTGGCTTGGTAGCTTTTGAGCTGGTGGGCATCAAAAGATGAAACAAATAAAGAAAAATCAATGATGTGATTATGTAATTGGCAAGGAAATGGATGTATGCGTAGATGGGTGCACTGTTTTTTTCTATACAAACTATTGTTTCCAGACCAGTGCGCTGTTGGGAACATGGTCCTATCAGTTCACATAAGATCCCTAGGTCTTATTGTTATAGCGTAAGTAAGCCAAATCTAAACCAGCCAGCAGCTTAAGAGACCGACAGGTGGATCATATACCTTTTTTCTATTGCTCTTGGTGCACCTCACACTGCTACAACACATCATCCATCTGTTGGCCCTTGAGCTACTAACCTCCAACAATATGATCCCTCCTCAACAATAATATAAATCAATCAAGCAGATGGGTCTTTCTTTAGGAGGATTGGTACGTAATAGGGGTAAGAACAGAAAGCGTAATGGTGGGTAAGATAAGAAGGCCTAATGTTGCATGGGACTTGGGCAGGTAAAGTGAAAGGGTAAGGTGGTCAGTAGTAAAAGTGTTTCGTACCGTAGCGGTAAGGGCAAGAGGTAAGCTAGTAGGTACGTTGTTCCGTACCGTTCCGTTTAAGGAGTAAGGTGGGCATTGATCCGTCCGTTCGTTGGTAAGGATGTATTTGAACGTCTCCTCTCGTCATGGGGGCAAGCGTAAGCGATCCTTCCTAGAATCAATTCCAGCAAGCGTAAGCAATCATTCCCAAACCTTCTTCCGGCAATTGTTATCTTGTTCGCTCTCAATAGCCAATTCTTTCTGAATCAAGGGGTGAAGTTGTTAATGCCTCTGCCTTTGTTACTAATTCAACTGGCTCCAGGTACCGGTCCTTGCTTTCGATCAACTGGATCAATTGGAATTGGCTCTTTTAGCCATGCCGCTACGTATGCCTTGGTGCTGATGCTACTTAAATTGGTATTGATGGATCTACTACTCTCTTCATTCCCATACTGAGCGTTACCCCCTAAGGTGTGCTACTTACATTGCTATAGTTGGACTTCGAATCATGTATTTACTTCGCAATCGCCCCCACCCAACCTATTTATTTCACCCATGATATTCTTTTTTTGGTTTTTGTTTTCGATCCGATCCCTGTTTTCCAGATGATCCGTCTGCTCTACCTTCCTCACCTTGCCCTAGCGCCCTCCTTTTCCCGTGCGTGCCCACTGCCCTTATCTTGCTGTCCTGCCCCACCCTATGCATGCTTCGCCTGAAGCCTCCCTTCTAGTTTGCGATCGATATCAAGATTCATTTGTAGAATATTGATACCCCATTGCAAAGGAAACAAAGGTAGTAGCGCCAAGAGCAAGGGTATATAAGGCAGTAACAGATTGAAGAAAAAGCCTTATATGTATGAAAGTACAACGCCAAGTTCCAAAGCCGGGAAAGTTATTGCACTCGCTAACTCAGAGCGCGTACCATTCCAAAGCATGGCCACTATATCTCTTTTATTTAGTACTGGAAGGAGACCTAACCTTCCACATTTATAAATACATTTTTTTCCACTGCACTTCTCGTGGGCGGGCTTTTCTTTCAACATCCATCCACTACCCACAACCCTTACCCACAATTACTACTGGCTCATACTTTCATTTAGTACCACTTATACAACGGGCTAAAGACTACTAGATAAATACGGTCTACTTATAATTATTAATACTACTGGCCCAGACCTTTTATTACCAGACCTTTCATTACCAGACCTTTTCTTTACGTTCCACCCACATTCTTGCTTTCAATTAAGACCTGTAGTCTCCATTATTACCACTCATGGTATTGCGGTATCACGATCCAGTCTCAGTCCTTGAGTCCACATCCATCGGTATGGTATCACGCTTTTCTTCAGCCCGACTTTCTCCAGCCCTACTTTCCCAAGCCTATTTCCTTGGTCCTGCAAGTTGGTAATTAAAGAAATAGTATATTAGTATGATCGGATGCCAATATGCATGCCAATTACACTTTGAGGTTGCCTTAGACTGAAACTTATGAGCTTGAATCTTTACCTTACCTTATTCAACTGCTTTTCGACCTGCTTATTATTTAGTAGCCTGAGCCTAGAAGAACTAATGATAGATAGCTCTAGAAGTTCCATTGTAGAGAATAGAACTATATGCTCTTATAATTCAATTCTATTTTTCACTATTAGATTCCCCTGAGCTTCAGCGAAGAATAAGAAGGTATAGCCCTAGCTTAGTATCCATTCTTTTCAAAAGATAGAGTTCAAGCTTCTTAAGCTGTTAGTGAAAAACTACTAGCCTAGAGTAAGGTCCATGGAAACTAGCCTTATGGACACTAGCTTGCCACCCTTAGTCAGTTCCATTTCCGTTCCTTTTTCGTTCAAGCCGGTTTTGAATGCCTAGACTTTCGGGTACTAACTTAGCCTTAAATGAAGAAGGTTGTTTGTCTTCATCTATTTAGTCCTTGTAACTTAGCCTTAAGAGAGACTATATTAGTCCCTTGAGTTCCATGGCAATTAGCCGAGACTATCTTAGTCCATTGTGGTACTCCGACACTATAGGTTAGGTAATAACCTCTGAAAAGATTGGTTAGTGAGAAAGGTCTTAAGCAGAACTAGCATTTTATACTATTTGTAGTGCCCAGACACGTCCCTTCCGTCCTTAGAGTGTTGTCCATGCAAGAGGTACTACCTAGCCTTTACACTTCCTTTTGTACTTTTTCTTTCTCTCTCTTGCCGTCTCGTTATCACTCCTAAAATGCTATTGCGAAGCCTGATCCAACTAGCTATTCTGGAACTAAAAACTATGTTCTATTTGGCCTCCAACTAGTTCTAATTGTAGTGAACTCGAAATTAGACCCATTCTTAGCGTACTTCTCAGAGCTACCAGCGAGTCCCTGAGCTTGCCACAAAGAAGCAAGAGTTGTATCCATTCTTGAAATGCCCGATTCAATCTCCATTCTTTTCTTGAGTTCCCTAGTACCCTTCCTTTCTACCTGAGTTCCAACGAAGAATCGGATCTTCTTAGCCTTAGTCATATTGTCAGTTCCATTTCCGGTCTATTAGCTAGCTTGTGAGTAAGGTACACTAGGCCATAATAGACTAGCCGAACTAGCACTTTCCACTATTTGTAGTCAATGCACTAATAACTACCTTTAGTCCCCTCGCCCCAGCCAAGTTCAAGCCTTAAAACTTAGGTATAAATAAACTAGCTACGAGTTCCCCTATCACACTAAATAATTCCCCCAGAGAACCTCTGGTCAGATTGAACTTCTTTTTATATGCTATGAGTCTAGAACTCTTCTTAGTGTATTAGTGCTATCTCTTTGCTATAGGGAACGGACACTGACGCTCTTCACTCTTTGCTGTGGTTCCTCTGCCTGCTACGCTCTAAGGATTCTGGCCACTATGGTGTGCTCTAAATGAGGTATAAATCCAACCAAGAAGCTTAAAAGTCGAAGCTATGATCTAGTAGAATTGGTATAATTGCAAGGGTATCCATCCGGTAACAGGTTTGAGGGGTACCCAGATTCCTAGTTTTCTTCTTTAACCTTTTATTTATCTTCCTTTTATTTAGTATATATTGGGCCCAACCGGAGTTGCTCGACCAAAGGGAGAGGGGTATTCCTCAGATGCATTTCTCTTGCGTTACAGCAATAGGGGATAAAGTTGTGGAGCCATTGGTTCATAATTCCATTCCCTCCCGGGCAAGTAGCATCCATAACTAAACCGTTCAATGTGTTTATTCGAAATTGAATTATTACTTTGAATATATTACACACTTGGGTTGGTTAGCACTTAGACCTATTACCTTGGATCATCGTGCGTGGGAACTTCAGATTTCCTACTCCCTTACTTATAATATCTTACGCCCTTGGGTGGATGGGATTAAACTAGAATATCCGGTCAAAAGTTTGGATATTGATGCCTCTCCTTTTAGTCGAGACCTCCTTCCGTCGGACCTCGTACCCTACAAAAAGCAGTTCAAAGGTATATTATTGCATAAGAGGAGTTGATGGGGGGAGGTCAGATGAGACCATTTATACCTTTCAGTGCAGGTGGATAGCGACAGAGTACACAGTCAGCTAGTATGTATAGATCAGTGATAGAGCGTAGAGATGCACCAAGGGCATAGGGATAAATAAATAAGATAGATCAGTTTGGAGGATAGAGGCCGAAGGATTCGGGAAGTTATTCCTGTTGGGTTTGGGTAACAACTCTGACTCAATGAGAAGGTAGGGGACCATCAACATCGATGAAATTAAGGGCCAGTTCTTTAGTAGGTTGATCTGGGGAGAGAAAACCCAATGCACCAGATGGATGGTATCAATGTAAATAAGGTAAAGAAGAGAATCAAATGGAAGATGTGCCCTTCCCCTCCTTTGTCGGGAAAGAAGATCCGACGGTATGCAGCGCAGCCGCCGCTGCATTTAATGCTGCGCTGCATAATATATATTGATCGCCTTTGAAGTTCGGACTGAGAGCATGGACTCTTTGAAGAATCTGAATGAGTTGAAGATTAGGAGACCTGGAGCAATTATTTATTGCTTGAATGATTATTTTGGAGTCTTCGTATACATTGAGTTCGTTTATTCCTTCAGCTTGTGCCTGAAGAAGACCTTGCCATAGAGCAAGTGCTTCAACTATATTATTGGTATTCGTGCCCATACCCCAAGAATACTTAAGAATCAGATTGTCATCGGGGTCAAGAAGCACCCCTCCCCCTCCTGCCTTCCCTAGAAATTATTTAATTATTAGATTAGTTAAAATAAGAAATATTAATAGTTCTAACAGGAATATTATTTTTAAGAAATAATTGTTATAAATAAATATATAGTACAAGTAATTATTTAGTTATTAAAATAGTTATAATAAGTAATAATAAAAGTATTTAGGATCAAAATAATAGAGATAATGGTGATTATACTAATTAATAGTTATAAATTAGGTATAATAATAAGTAATCAAATTTATAAGAAATATTATAAAATTTTAAGAAAGTATTAGAATTAATTCATCTTAGTTATAAGGTTGATATTATTAATATAAAATTCTAGTAAATTATACATTTATTAAGAAATTATATTTATTTTCTAAAAACCTTATATGATTTATTAATCTTTTAATATACTATTAGAAAAATCAACCAAAAGAATTAGTTACCTTGGGTATACCTGTTGACTAGATTTGTCCTTGAGTATATGGATGATGGGTCGCCAGCTTTCACTCAATTTGAGACCATCATCTCTATTAAGGTTTAGAGGAACCTTCTCGGTCTAAATGGCCTCACGGATCTTTCTACGATTGTAATGGTCTTCCATTGCTATAAGTTTTGCATTCTCCATACAGGTGAGGTGTCTCGAGCTATGTGCGTGTTCAGCCAATGCAGACTTTTTGTGACGATCATGCATTAAGTCAGCGTTATGTTCTTTAAGTCTAACTTCCTGTTTCACCTATGTAAGTCTTCCCACAAGAACATGGAATGCTATACACCCCTTTCTTTTATTTAAAATTTTGTAAATAATATTTTTTTAGCTAACTTATATTTTGCAGTAGATATTATTAAACCTAAAATTTTGTAAATAATATAATTATTTTAATAACTTACATTTAAATATTATTAAACCAAATAAAAATTTGGTTAAAATAAATGATTTCAAAATACTAAAATATTATTAAGCCAAATAAAAATCTGTGTTAAAAAATAATGATTTCAAAGCACTAAATGTTTGTATGGTCCTTTGACATTTTCTCATCTTCTAAAAATATCATTTAACAAGTATTTCATCTTTTATTAAAAAATGATTCCTTTCTTTTTCCAATTTTCAAAGTTTTTAATCTTTAAAATAATTATATTTATTTTATCAAACAAAAATATTTTTTTAATGTTCCATAGCCAATTTAAAATGACTTTAATTTAAAATAATAAACTTTTTAGTGACATTGAAGAGTAGTTAGGTCAGACCTAACTCTCATAACCTATATTATATATTACCTAGATTATATATTTTATGTAATTATTTCATTACCTATTATTATATGTTACTGAACTGAACATGCAGCAATGTACTGATGGAATGTAGTTTTGACTGAGATAAGTCTCCTTTGATTTCATTTAATGGAATAGAGATGGACTGGTTTTTCCCTATTGTGAAAAAAAAATGTTACCTAGATTATATATTTTATGTAATTATTTAATATTTTCATAGGTTCCATTAATATGCATGTAACACTTATTCATATTAAACGAAATGACTCCTTTCAAAAATGGAGTCCTCAAACTGATGGTGGATATTGGATATAGCTTCACATATTGACACATTATGCCCCTTGAGAAAGTGTTTTTCTATTTTGCATTAAAAAGTAACCTAAAAGCACAAACCTATCAAATTTCACTTCTTCAAAAAGATACTTAAAAAAATGGTGTCCTCAAACTAATGGTGGTTATTGGATATAGCCTCACATATTGACACATTAAACAAATATTGTAGCCTCATTCATAAATTACTGAAGGATCGAGTGAAATTTTTGCTATAATACATTTCTAACAAATGTCTTAAACAATATTGTCTTACAGCTGAGTCAAATTTTGAATAGTAGCAGGAAATTCGTAGTGTTATTAATCTTCTTTATGTCTATAAGATAGAGTCGGGAGAGTTTTTTAATTTATTCAATTTTGTAATTAATATAGGGCAGAGAATATTTGAATTTTATGACTTAATGACAAGTGAAAAGAAGTTTCAACTAAATCTTATTAATAAAAATATCACCATCTTCAACATAGATATTTTTTTTTTCAAAATTTGAATAGAGTTATATGCATGGACTCTATCTACCTAATAAACATAAAGAAATGTTTATTTTTACATGTGCAAGTTCTTTTGTTCATCCTCTTTGCATAATAAATAAATATGCAATGACATGTTGGTGCAGCTTTCAAATTGGGAAATTTCATTCGTTATGGACATACATGTTGTTCTTGTATGTCCTCTCCAATGCTATGCTCCTCATGCTCTTCCTCAACTTGTCCATTCAGAAAAGATGCAGTGAATATCAAACATATCATCATGAACAACAATAAGAACCTATGACATTGAATTCATTCACATTTTCATCTCCACTGTTGTTACCAAATGTTTGTTGAAACTACAACAACCGATAGAGCTATTGATGAGAGATTGAGAATGTATAGTGCATGCCTTGTATGGTAACTAACTGTAACATAGCCATCTTCGCATGGAGTATAAATTGAGTGCATATAAAAATATTTTATACCTATCATACAACTATCAACCACAATAAAATATCAAGCAATTAATGCTAGGTATCATCCAACCATACTGTGGGGTAATAGAAAACATTAAAAAAAACCTTAACAGATACCCTTAATATTGTCACATCACCTATTAAGAAAAAATTGCTTAATATTGTGAATGTGAATGTTTATTATTTAGCAAACAATAAGACGTTCAATCTTTTAATATTAAACTATAAAATGCATTTAGTTCTCTCCTATTGTTGTTATCACAACTTTCCACCCATGCAAATAGTTCCTTAGCATTCCTAAGATTTTCCACCTAGGATTAAAGGTTTCTTCACATTGCAAACATTTGCCACCTAGGATATGCAAACATTGTCCACCCAGGATTAAAATATTGAGATACTAAGAGATAGGTTCCAGAACATAGATTCAAGATCAGGCATAGATTTAAGATTAAGCTTCAAAGTCCATTGAAAGAAAAAAAATATTTTAAACCATTTTTTTTCATTTTGCAGCATGTTGATGTTGATGTTTTCCTCGGCGTTTAATTTCCCCTATTTTTGGGGGTATGGTAATTAATGCTAAGTGGGTTGTCCATTGGATTGCCCACGGGGAATGGTGGTTTTAGGCCCCACCAATGGGCTTGGTTCACTTTTGGGCACCCTGGCGAAACCTTAACGTTAATATGAGCACCCCAATGAGCTTAGAAGACCAATTGGGTGCTCCAATAGGCTTGCACACATGCGGAAAGAAGTTTCAAGTAAAAACCATGTCGTCGTTTACCCTTGTACCAATGAGCTCTAAACTCTTCCTAGCACCCCAATGGGATTTGACCTCAAACCCAACACCTCAATGACTTTGTGACACTTCATTTGGGTGGGCCTAAGGCTTGGGAATAAGTTTTATGCCATTTGTCCCAAGGTGAGGCATAAAATGCATTTTTAAATAAGAAAAATTGAATTTTCCTCCATGTGGCACCTTAGGGAATATTCTTCTCCTAAATTCTAGTTGATGTTGTCATAAGCTTTGATTTTCTTCAGTTATTGTAGATCTTAACTAATCATGGGGCTTCCAAGGCTCCAATAGGGCTAAATATTTATTTCCTAATCCCCTTAAGCCATGGCTAAGGCAGGGGAAGGGTTTAAACATGGGTAAATGATGTTTTTATCAGTTTTGACTTGGTCTTTTCACGCTTTCGAATTCTCCACTACATGAACTAATTTTTAATCACTCTTAACTGATTTTCACTTCATCCCATATCTGCAACATCAAGCTAAGAGAGCTCTCACCTCCTTCCATCAAGTAAGCTCTCCATCTTTTCACCTCTTCCCACCACTCAAATTCTTTGAAATCTAATGCATTTTTGATTCTTTGAAATCTAATGCATTTTTGTGGGTTTTTTTTGTAGGGATCACAATGGTACCATTTGTTTGTAGGTTAAACTTGGAATGGCATCCATTTTTTTTCCCATACCTCTCTCTCTTTCCCGTCTCTTTCACTATGGAAAACTCATTTCCTTCTATTTTACCCCAATTTTCCATCTTTTCCTCATTGAAAAAGTGACTTTTGAAATGGGAAACTAGGAAAATTTTCATAATTAAGAAGAGGCCAAAAACCCTTAATTTCATGCAGCAATTGACTGATACAACCACAAATTCAAACTTGAAATGGAAATCCCCTCACAGGGAGTTCTTAAAACCCTAATTTGGCCATAACTTTTTATTCCTAGATCGGATTGGGCTCAAACTTGAGCCATAAGTTCATAAAAATTTAAGAAATACTCCAATATAAAAAAAAATCAATTTGAACCAATTTTCCCCTACCATTTTTTAACTGATATGTTAATTTCTACAAGGGGAAAGCTACTAAATATGGAAATTTTGGGAATTTCATTAAATTCTATCAAATTTTTATTTGGGAAAGGGGAGATGGTATTTTCAGACATGCATGAGTGGGATAACACCTTCAATTTGCAGAATTAAGCTCACAATTTCAAAAAAACCTAATTTCCATAAAATTGTAAATTTTTTAGCAATTGGTGCCTAATTTTCAAATTAATTGGATGACTCAACATTGAATAAGCATAAAAAATCAAATTAAATGGGTTTGGTCCATTAAACCTTAATTTTCCCTAAATTTTAGACCCAACCCTAATTTTGGTAGAAATTGACCGAAGTATGGGCAAGTAATTGTTTTACTACATTTATTAAGCTATTAAAATGTTCCATCTCAATTTTCAGTTCAATTGGAATTTTCAGTATGGGCAGGCGAATCTAACAGCGTCATTCGGGATGGAATTAACCATATACCCTCTCCTGCCTTTCTTGATCTCGCCATACTGGTCGAAGATGTCTTTCGCGAGGTTCTTGTGTGTTGTTTTTCTAGGGTAAAAAGTTGAAGGGTTAGGACCCTTCATACTCAAACCTGTGATTCTATGTATCAACGCAGAATCCACCGTGACTCTTTTGTCCAACTAGAGGTGACAACCATGGTAGGCTGACAACAACAGTTTGACGCATGCGTTGACTTGGGGATTGCGACCAAAGTGCGGCAACTTCATGACGTTGAAGATGGAGGACTTGTCTATCTGCTGAGTCCATTCTTGCGGGACTATGTGTTTTTCTTTGTGCCTGATAGCATCAAATAGAGGTGAGGGGCATAGAAAATGTAGTTGCGATGGTCTGCAAGGTTGAAATCTGAATACTTCAACAAGGGGACGAACCCTAACTGCACTCCCTCTATTGTCACACCCTTGGGGATACACGCAATGAGGAATTCATAATTATAACCTTTCAGGACGGTGTCACAGTCGACCTGACCGGATAGGGGAGGCTGATACGGGGGTAGGATCGATGGAATCTCTCGAGCAGTTGCCCAGTCATTGACATTCTTGCTCCGGACATCTTCCTTATAGTTGGATCTTTGGGTTGTGGAGGGAGAAGCTTATGCTTCTCCCGTGGAGGAACCTGCTATTCCGATGGTGGGTGGATTCTCTTCCATGAAGTGGGCGATTACCTCTTTGACGTTCAGCTTGGGGTCAGGAGACAAACCAAACATAGATGGTCTATCAGCAGGGTCAGGGATACAGTGAACACACCGGGCAACACTGTCTCTAGCGCGGATTCTGCAGGCAGAGGTCACTATCTGGTAGCATGACAGTTCACAGATGAACACTTGGTGACAAATGGACTTGATAGACAAAGATTCACGAAGCAAAGTGGTCCCAGTGGTCCCTTCATCGAGCTAAATAAGGTCATAGATCCCTTAGGCGCTCTTAATGGTCATAAACCTTCATTAAGATACTTCATTAATGCAAATGTAGTTGTTATGGCACTCTTCCAACGGTTAAAACCAGCCAAAACAATCATTACTGGCTTTTTCGACCATTTCAGAACGTTGGTCTAACGGCTCTTCGCTCCCAATGACCAGTTTTTGTAGTCCTGGTGGAGTGCGATGTTATCGCTGTACTGGCACTCCTGTGAGGGTCTGACTTGGTGAGAGTTGTTGGGATGCAGCTTTCGCTCACTCTAAACTTCCCAGGACCTTATCATGGCTCCGTCCTCTAACCCTTTTTACCTCGTTGGTCGTTCCCTATGGTTATGTAACTGCGCCAGAGGTTCTTTTTCTTTTGTTGGCTTCCTTCGTCGAAGATACTTCACAAAACAGAGGTCTTCTCTCTGTCTGCTTAGTTGGTGTTCTCTTAGTCGAAGCCCTTCTTAATTGAGTGCCTATTATCTTCATTCTTTCATAAGCCTTACCTACCTGCCTTGGTTGGTGATCCGTCGGATCTCAACTTGTGTGCATTATTTTTTTTTTAAGAATGCTTATAGTAAGTTTGTTCAACATATGAAATAGCATTCAACATAATTAAATGAAAACTGTAAACTGAAATGAAAAGAAAACTGAACAGAAATGAGAAACAAAAAATGAAGATGAGAGTCACAAACAGAAGTTGTTAACGGAGTTCACCCCCTTCACTGGGCTACGTCTCCCTCTCTAATGGGTACCGATCCAATTAATATCTTTAAAATGGTACAAATGGTTTTGGAATCAACTTCAGCAATTGTAGAACAAAATGCTGTACAAAGCCTTCAAGGCTCCTCTCTTTAAAATTACAAATTGGACTTCAAAAGGCAAAGAAGCCAAAATATAACAGAGTACAGTCGACTTGAACATAAACAACGTCTGGAAATTTACAGCATGACTCTCCTCCTCATACTGGCTGAAACATCTGGTTATAAAGCTGCAGGTCGCATGTTCAAACCCGATCTTGGTGCATCTGTTCTATCCTTGCGAGATTCTGACCACAACAGAATGATACTCTGTGCTCTAAACAAGGCTGAACATCCTGAAAATGTGGCTAGAATCGTGCTTGTTACATCGTTTAGTGGGAGGATAGATTACGGGTTCAACTCGCCTGCTTACCCATTTTGGCAAATATAGAATATATTAGCATATACAGAAAATCCCGCTAAATGTTACAGCTGAGTGAAATTTCCGCTAAACAATGGATATCCACCAGATCTGAACTATATGTTATACATATACTATATTCAGATATCTGCCAAATGGAAACTTCGCCAAACAATGGATAAATGGAACATATGCGTTATCCATATGAATATCCGCCATATAACTGATCCGCCAAATGGATATCTGCTATGTGATCCACCAAATGGAACTCCACCATATGTCCGCCAACTAAATCACGCACCGTGGCACAAACCGCCGAATGTTATCAACTAACCGTGCACAAGATGTTACATTAGATGTGATCACCACCAATCTTAACCGCGCACCCATCGTCTAACCGCCAGAACGTTGCCACTTAACCGTGCATAAGATTGCTAGATGGTAACTCTTAACCGCACGGCCATGTCACAAATCGCCGGATGCCACCACTTGACGGTGCACAAAACCGTTTGATGTTATAACTTAACCGCGTGGGCTTTTCACAAACCATACAATGTTCCACTTAACCGTGCACAATCCGCCAACGGTGATCACTTAACTATGCACCCCTTTCCACAAATGTTAATGTATGGGATGTTGAACCGTGGACTTTGGTTATAATATAATACATCATATATGATATATATAGGTGGAACATTGCACCGATTAGCATATTCATTGGATGGTAGTTGGAACATTTGTTACGGCTTAGTTTTGGAACATGTGACTCATGCGTATAGCAATGTTTTAACCCATAACCATTGTACCATTTTTGATATTGGATCAATATAACTTGAAGACAAATGACCCCCTGGATCAGTTGGAGCTCCTTCTGCATGGTTACTTTCAGTTGTTTCTTCGACTAGGCTTCTTCTTCCAGTCTAAGTTGATTCCTTCTTTCAGCCGATCGAGTTCTTAATGTCAACTGCTGCTGACTAATAGCTTCCTCCTCTTCCCTTTTCCTCAGTTGATCCTTTTCAATCCATGCTTTGCTTAACACCAATGGAAAAGGAGCAGTGTCCTCAACAAACTTTATCACTTCAAAATCTTTAACAGTCGAAGTTCCTTGAACACTTAAGCTTATTGCTCGAAGTTTCCCACATATAGTGATCAGCTTCCCCTTGAACAGACCTATCTTCCCTAATGATGGTATAAGGGTGGGACATTCCATAGCTCTCCAACTTTCCTTTGTCATAATGTTTCGTTCTATTTCCTCGTCCAATACTATCGAATCAATGTCGAAGTCATTCATTCTAGCATTTAGGCGTTATTTTCGTTTGAAGCATTCATATAGACTTGTCCCTTGGTGAATGTCTCCTTCCCTCAATAAATCTTGTAATTCCTTCATCCTTGTATCACTAGGGTCCCCCAATACTGGCTTGAGTTCTAAGTTCATTTTAACACATGGCTCTCTTCTTTCTTTTTCATCTAACTTCACAATCATTCTAGGGCATTCCTCAACTCTATGACCAACTTGTTTACAGCAGAGACAAGAAGGACTTACCTCATAACAATACTTAGCAATATGTCCAGGTTGTCTGCAATCATATCATAATGTCAAGCCTCTCTTTCTTCTATACATTCTCATTCCCGAATCTATCTGATATTGATAACTTTGCCTAGGGATATGTTCCTGCACTAAAAAAAAATTCATTCGAGGTTCCTACATCCATTTGTTAGTCCAAAAATCCTTTCTATGCATAGGGATAACATACTTACCCTGATTTGCAGTTGCTTTAGTCAAATCAATCTTTTCCTTTACTTGCATACCATTCCTCAAACTAGGGAAAAATCTATTAAACATATTCAAACTCATGTTTATAAAATCTTTTTCTATTCCTTTACCAACACAGAGCAATTCAAGTAGTTCTAGTATATCTTCTATAACAACACCAAAGCTTATAATTCTTACCTTTTCCAAAAGATACTTACTTGATTTAGCACTGAGCTTCACAGATTTGACCTTGAACTTCGCACTTTAGCAGAATAATCTCGCTGCATTGTTAGAAAACAGGATCGTGGAGAAATAAAATAAACAAATAAATGCGGAAATAAAACACACACAGAAAATGCACAATACAAGAGAGACACAGATATACGTGGTTCACTCAGTTTGGGCTACGTCCACGTAAAATTTGCCAGTCCTTCCTTTATATTAATCCAGCAATATAAAGGGATATAACCAACAACGCATCCACTGTAACTTCCTCTTCACTCTATCAGTCTCTCCTACACATGGATCTTTTACAATACAACTCAATGCAAAATACACAGCCATGATACAAATATATAGTGTTTTCCAACCCCGAAACTACTAGTTCCAAAACCGGAACTATAAAACAATGGGCTGAAAACCATGGGCCAAAAAAATACCCAATTTTTTTGCTTCGGGGGTGCTACCCCCAAGCCCCCAAACCCCCCAGTCGGGGGGACGGCCCCCTTGGACCCCACGGGGGGACGATGTCCCCCCGCACCCCCTATCGTGGAAGGGTGTATAATCCTCATGGGTGTGAAGTCCACCTGGGGTATAAATCACGAATGGAATAAAGATCTCTAGAATAGGAAGATAATCAGGCTCCATGACCAACAATATCCCACTTGAAGACTGATTCACAACAACTCCACCGTTGCTGCACTTGCTGGACTAATCTCCTTCTTTGGACCTGGCAAATTTCTCATCTCCATCATCATTCTTGAATACCAACTGAAACTGAGCAAGTACTCAGTTTCTCTCTGGTTACTGCCATTGTCAACATGTCTGCAGGATTCTGGCTAGTGTGTATCTTTTCCAACTTCAACTGTCCATCTTCCAAAATGGACCGTATGAAATGATACCTAAGCTGTATATGTTTAGTCTTCAAATGGAAGGCTGAGTTCTTTGCAAGATGAATGGCACTCTAGCTGTCACAATACAACCTGCTACTCTTCTACTTCTTTCCCAATTCTTCCATAAACCTCTGCAACCAAATATTCTCCTTACTAGCCTATGTAAGAGCAACATACTCTGCTTCCGCTGATGAGAGTGAAACAACCCTTTGCAACCTCGAGATCCAACTTACTGCAGTTCCACCTATAGTAAAAACATACCCTGTGGTACTTCTATTGTTATCTCTATCACCTGCCATATCCGAATCAACATATCCTTGTAGAGTTGTGTTTGATCCTCCAAAACATAATACCTGAGAAGTAATACCTCTCAAATACCTGAGAATCCACTTTACAGCCAACCGATGTTGTTTCCCTGGATTGCTCATATACCTACTCACAACTCCCACTGCATGTGCAATGTCTGGTCTTGTGCACACCATTGCATACATCAAGCTGCCAATTGCTGATTAATAAGGGACCTTAGACATGTACTCTATATCTTATTATGTCTTGGGACACATTTCTTTAGATAGTTTAAAATGAGTGGTCAAAGGTGTACTAACTGGTTTTGCATCCTGCATTTTAAACCTCTCCAACACCTTTTCAATGTACTCATCTTGAGACAATGTCACTTTGTGATTCTTCCTGTCTCTTGTTATCTTCATGCCAAGGATTTTCTTTGCAGCACCCAAGTCCTTCATCACAAATGAATTAGCTAGTTTCTTCTTGAGTACATTTATATCTTGCATATTAGACCCTGCAACAAGCATGTCATCCACATACAACAACAAGATAATATAACTTCTATTATCTAGAATCTTAAATTAAACATAGTGGTCAGAATGACATCTACTAAAACCTTGTTCAGTCATAAACTTGTCAAACTTCATATACCACTGTCTTGGAGCTTGCTTTAGGCCATACAAGCTCTTCTTCAATCCGCATACAAAATTATCCTTCCCTTTGACCTCATATCCCTGTGGCTGCTGCATATAAATCTCTTCCTCCAAATTTCCATAGAGAAAATTTGTTTTTACATCTAACTGCTCAAGATGTAAATCTTCTACTACCACTAGACTTAAAATAGTCCTAATAGAAGTCATTTTAACAACAGGAGAAAATATTTCATCAAAATCTATACCTTTCTTCTGTGCAAACCCCTTCACAACAAGTCTAGCCTTGTACCGCTTCTTACCTCTATCTTCTTCCTTTAACCTATAAACCCATTTATTCTACAATGCCCTTTTTCCTGTAGGCAACTTAACCAAATCCCAAGTCTGGTTCTTTATCAAAGAGTCCATTTCCTCTTCCATGCCTCGCTCCCACTTTTGTTTAGTGTCTACCTGCATTGCTTCATCATAGCTTTCTGGCTCACCAGAATCAATCAACAATAAATAATACAGTGAAGGAGAGTAACGTTCAGGGGGTCTACTTAACTTGGTAGATCTTCTTACAACACTTGCAGGAGTTTGAGGTTCCTGTTGCTCTTGTGATTGTACATTTTGATTTCCTAGCACTTTTGGAATTTCATTTTCATTTATATCATCAAGCACTGTGTATTCTCTTCTTTCCTTTTTTTCTTTCTTTCTGCGCAACTGATCTTTATACATGACCTTTTCATTGAATATAACATCTCTACTCCTAATGATTTTGTGATCCTCATAATCCCATAAGCGGTAACCAAAATCATTAACTCCATATCCAATAAAGGTACATTTCTTGGATTTAGCCTCAAGCTTGGTTCTATTTTCTTTATCAATATGGACAAATGCTTCACAACCGAAAGTCTTTAAGGAGTAGTTTACCTTCTTACCTGTCCATGTCTCCTCTGGAATACCACCATCCAAACCACTTGAAGGCCCTCTGTTTATTAAATAAACAACAGTATTTACAGCATCTGCCCAAAACTATAAAGGCAGCCCTACATGCAATCTCATGCTCCTTGCACGCTCCATGATAGTCCTGTTCATCCTTTCCGACACACCATTTTCCTGTGGTGTTCTTGGAACTATTTTCACTCTACGGATTCCATTATATGAACAGTAATTATCAAATTCTTTGCTGCAATACTCACCTCCATTATCGGACCTGAGACACTTCAACCTTTTTCCTGTCTCATTCTCAACCAAAGCTTTCCATTTCTTAAATGTATCAAAAACACCAAATTTTCTTTTAATGCAATAAACCCAAGTTTTTCTAGTTGCATCATCAATGAAAGTAACATAATAATGAGAGCCACCAAGAGAAGATACCTGAGCTGGTTCCCATACATCTATATGCACAAGCTCTAACTTTTCACTCTTCTTTTCTTTCCCAACTCTGAGAAATTCAACTCTCTTCTATTTTCCATAAACACAGTGTTCACAGAAATCCATATCAACTTGCTTCAAATCTGGCAACAAGTTCTTTGAGTGGAGAATTTGCATTCCCTTCTCACTCATGTGCCCAAGTTTGTGGTGCCACATTGCGGTATCTACACTTGTGGAAGCTAAAGAATTAGAGAAATCAACAGCACCATTACATAGATACAATGTACCTACCTTATCTCCCTTTTCTATGACCAGTGACCCCTTGGTAACCTTCCACACCTTGTCTGTGAATGTAGTTGTACAACCTTCACTTCCCAACTACCCAATTGAGATTAAGTTTCTTCTCAAATCTAGAACATGCTTCACATCTTTCAGCAGCCACTTGTTCCCATTTGGCAATCTTAGCTATATTTTACCCTTTCCAACAATTTTACAGGGTCCATCATCACCCAAATAAACCTGTCCAAAATCACCTTGAACATAATCTTGAAAATATTCTTTATAACGTGTGGCATAAAATGAAGCTCCTGAATCTACTACCAAAGATTTAGTTGTATTATCTAAAGAAAGAATCAAAGCATCTTGTAACACATCACCTGCTACGTTTGCTTCTTATTTTTTCTCTTGCTGCCCATCTCCCCGTTTCTTTGGAGCTTTGCAGTCTCTCTTCAGATGTCCTTTCTTCCCACAATTCCAGCACTCTAGATTTTTCGGTCTGGATTTGGATCTTCCCTTTCTGGACTTTCCACGGTTCCCTGAACTTTTTCCTCTATCTCTTGGTCTACCTCTGTTATCCATGGTCAAAGCATCACCTGATGTCTCACCTGTGTTTTTCCGTTGCATTTCCTCACTAAGAATAACACTAACAACATCATCAAACTTTAAAGTGCTTGAACCAGAAACATAGTTACTTACAACCACGACCAAACCATTCCAGCTTTCTGGTAATGAACATAACATCAAAAGAGCCCTAACCTCATCATCAAAGTTCACTCCTACAGAACTTAGCTGACTGGTAACCGTATTAAAATCATTTAAATGATCAGCTACATACCCATTTTCTGACATCTTCATATTAAATAAACTCTTCATTAAAAATACCTTGTTGGAAGCCGAGGGTTTTTCATACAGTTTACCCAATGCCTTCATCACATCCTTTGTTGTCTTCTCCTTTGAGATATTGAAACCCACCGACGCTGCCAGGCACAGCCATATGGTACCCAGTGCCTTTCTATCCAGAAGACTCCATTCTTCATCCTTCATGGCCGCCGGCTTTGCTGCTTTTCCTCCCAATGGTAAATACAGATCCTTCTGATATAAATAATCTTCCATTTGCATCTTCCACAATGGATAGTTCTGGCCGTTAAATTTATCGACCCTTAACTTCAAATCTTCCGCCATTGCTCCCACTCGAACAAGAAACCCTAGTTTTCCTGTGAGTTAACCCGATCAATCTGATACCAGTTGTTAGAAAAACAGGATCGTGGAGCAATAAAATAAACAAATAAATACAGAAATAAAACATAGACATAAAATGCACAATACAAGAGAGACACAGATATACGTGGTTCACCCAGTTTGGGCTACATCCACCTAAAATTTTCCAGTCCTTCCTTTATATTAATCCAACAATATGAAGGGATATAACCAACAGTGCATCCATTGTAACTTCCTCTTCACTCTATCAGCCTCTCCTACACATGGATCTTTTACAATACAACTCGATGCAAAATACACAGCCATTATACAAATATATAGTTTTTTCCAACCCCGAAACTACTAGTTCCAAAACCGGAACTATAATACAATGGGTCGAAAACCATGGGCCAAAAAACTACCCAATTTTTTTGCTTCAGGGGCATTGCCCCCAAGCCCCCGTCGAGGGCCCATTGGCCCCCGAACCCCTCAGCCGGGGGGATGATGCCCCCCAGCACCCCCCTATCGTGGAAGGGTGTATAATCCTCATGGGTGTGAAGTCCACCTGGGGTATAAGTCATAGCTGAAACAAATATCTCAGGAATAGGAAGATAATCAGGCTCCATAACCAACATGCATAGCAGATCCTTTCGCACTTTAGCATGAAACTTCACACATCAACTTTTAAATTCCCAGTTTTCTTCTAACAAATTTTTAGTCGTAGCTCAAATTTTCTTGATAAACCCTTATCCAGTCGAATAGATCTTACTCCAAACAGGAAGATCTGGACCATAAACACCAAATTAAAGCATAGACCCTGGTCAAAACAACAGTCTCGATCTCGGCAATGGAACCATTTGTTGGCATAGGGCAGACCCAGGGTTCAATGCTTCAACAACGCACCAACAAAACCCTATCTACCGGCCCTTTCAGCATCACCTGTAGAGTAGGCGAAGTCTCACCCGAGGTAGAGGCAGGGGTGGTCACAGGACTCTAGTGTCTGTGACCTAGAGACCAAGGACTAACCACAGATACTTTGCAAAGCACTTGTTCACGATATCTACACAAAAGGAAACCTCGCAAGATAGTCAACAACTTAGTAAGAGAAAAAAAAGCAATACCAGAAAGCCAAAGATCCGATCCACTATCATATATTATCTTTATCCATTCTAGTATAACATTCAACCAATTAGTCTAATCACAAATACACAACATCAATCAATAATAATTATCTAACACTTTGCAGAAACACAACAACAGAGTACTTCGTCGAAGATCTAGATCTCACATATATTCCTTTACTCTATTTAGGTAAGCATCATATCATTAGACATTCCTTGATCTATTCATATTTACTATTATTAAGCACTTAGCTGATTTATTCTTTACACCTTCAGATCTATTAATTAGGGTTACTTCGTAGTACAAAACACTAAGCATTAATCATGAATCATAAAGCAAAACACAACATCAACAGGACACACAGATATATGTGGTTCACCCCAAGGTGGGGCTACGTCCACAAAACCTTTGCCTTTAGATAGATTGTCTTAATATCAATCGAGATTTGAATATAGGACTTCGACGGACACAGGAGATTTGTGCCCTAAACAAAAAATTCTCCTTCTTCGATCGAATCCATGGCACAAAGCATACAAGATAACTCCAGAAATTCGCTCATACAACCATCATACATGTGTTTCTCCCATCACATATACATATTCACAATCCATCACAAAGTATATCCCAAAAACCCATATCGAGTATATCTAGAAACCTCTATACATCTTTATATTTATAGGTTTATACAAAATGGTTACAAAATTACTAACCCATGGGTGGATTCCCAAAGCCCATTACATACTCCCAAAAACCCTTATATTTACTTCGTCGGGCTTCGCAGTCCCCAAAGTATAGTAGAAGTTACAAAACTGACCATTCTTTCCACAAAAGATGGTCCAGGGCCAACACTTCTTCCTCCAAGAGAGGATTCCATTCGAAAGAGATTGAAGAGTTTATATCTGCTAACTGAGGCTACATGTCATTGAATTTGCAAACACGGGAGTGGGAACTATAATGCTCTGCATGGTTCATAGATTCTTGAATGATAGGAATGGTGACAACAAGGGCTTCTTGTAACATGAGTTGCACTGAATGAGGACAAAAACCCTTGTTGTGTTTGACTGTCTCGCTGAATGAGATGGATGAAACACGTGGAGGAGAATAAGTGGGAGGAACAAGTGCAAAGGAGCCAGGTGGACTAGGAACCATTGCAGGAGGCTATGAGGAAGTGACTATAGCAGAGGAGAGAGTCCAGAGTCGTGACGAAGCAGAGGGCTTGGTGATGGCCATAGGCATCAAGGGTGAATCCCTAACAGGAGGCACCATAGGGATCAGGGCCACAGAGAAAAAAATCATTAAACGATGATATGTATAAGGTCAAATTCTAGCTAACAAATATTTCTAATAATTTTTGAATTTAGTTTTGGCACCATATAACTGTACTCCTATGTATAATCATCAATACAGGGTTTTTTTCAGTTGATCATACATTAATGCGGATTGAAGTGGAAATTTTGACAAATTTGTTGAAGCTCACTAAATCTATCGAGCATATCATTCAATCCTCAATTGAAATCCTAATGAAGGATAATTAATCAATAAGGAAGTAACAACTCATCTTTTCAATTCATTTGTAATTTAATTTAAGGCAAATGTGTTTCTAGAAGTTGTCTTGTTCAATACAGCTAATGCATTATCCAAATTAATTTCTATTTTCCTTGGCGTTTTATCAATATATATACATGAATGAATTGATGAAATGTTAAATTTTGTTTCTATTCATAATTATGGATCTCTGACTCCTAATTTACTTGCAGGTGAAATTGGTTGAAGAATGGGCATATTAATAGTTGTCGAGATCAAATATTGATCCTCAAAATGTTTGTTTGATCATTATCTTGCGTAGATGGCTCAATTAATCAAGGAAAATATCTCATTCGAGATTGTCGAGCCTCAATTCATATGTTTTCGGGCAGTGAATTAGCTATTTCAATTGCTTGACAGTTAGTTGATTACCTTTTAATCTTGAAAATTGCCCCTTCTCCAATTCTGACCATGCACATAATTTGTATCAAGATCCACCTCCAAACATACTACATCCATCAAGATGCATGCTCAATGACATCTTGCATATATATCCTTGCCATTATTGATCCCCTCACCTCTACTTCAAAAGTTAGCTAACCCGATAGTAGGAAGTTGTTACCTAAGGCTGCAATTCTCATTGAGGCCATGAGTTCAAGTTTGATCATTCACTGGGTCCGTGTGAAGAAGATAAAAAATGTGAAAAGTTTTTTTTCATTTTGATTGAATATCAGTTAGGTGGAAGAAGAAATATTACTGCCAATTCACAACACTCCAACGTACTCCTCTTCTAGAAGTCAACCCAATCAACAATTGCAGCAGGAAAGTGTGGGAGGGAATGAAAGTTTGAGTCATTTTGTTTTATTTCTCTTCCCCAATTTGGCCTGTAGGCTCAATCATTCATGATATTATCATCTCTCTCAACTATTAAATACTTTTTGAGGTCTTAGTGCAGTTAGATGAGTACATTCAACTAGATGGTTCCATGTGTCAAGTTCATGAATACTTAAGAATCAATTATCATTTATTGACCTACTCAGTGAATTGCAGTTGATTGTGCCTTACTGGCTTTCTGCCTCAGAGGTCTCTAGCCTTTCAATCAACTATCCTCACAAACTTTCACAACTTCTCATTTTCTGCAAAAGCCATTGATTCTGGGGCAGATAGTTATGATAAGCATGGATGTGTAGCATAATCTATAATGATTTATTTTATTGTTTTGGAAAAAGTGCAGGCTTTCTTGTGTGTGTTTTTTGCAGGTAAAGAAGAGTTGAGCCCAAAATTAAGGTGAATTACAATACTAGAATTACTGGATTGAAGATCACTCATTGATCACAGTTCAAAAAGTTTCAATTGTTGAAATATGGTGCAACTTTGGGCATACATTCTTCCTTTTTCCAGAATAGAGGGAGAATGCTCAGATAGTGATGGAACCATGTGATTGGTTACCATTATTGTTCTAGAGAGGGACCATCCTATTTGGATGCTTGCCTATGTGGCTTGACTGTATTGTTCTAGAGAGGGACTATCCTGTTCGGATCTTTGCTTGTGTGGCTTGACTATATTGTTCTAGAGAGGGACCATCCTATTTAGATGCTTTCTTATGTGGCTTGATTGAATTGTTCCTAAGAGGGACCATCTTGTTCGGATGCTTGCCTATGTGTCTTGACTGTATTGTTCTAGAGAGGGACCATCATGTTCAGATGCTTGCATGTATGGCTTGGTTATATTTTTCCAGAGAGGGACCATCATGTTCGGATGCTTTCTTGTGTGGCTTGACTGAATTTTTCTAGAGATGGACCATCCTATGTGGATTCTTTCATGTATGGATTGATGTGGAAGTCCAACTAGGTGGGCAGCTCTATGTGAGAGAGCTTGATGATGATCACTATTAAAGACCATGCCTGGGGCATGAGGTGATGTTGATGATGATTATGTTATATACCATGCTTGGGGCATGCGGTGATGATGATGATGATGATGCAGGATCTCCAACCTTTCTTGGAAGAATAATGACACTAGTAGAATTTGACAAATAAACGACTACGCGATTAAAACTTTTAGTCACGGCAACTAAAAATGACTAAATTCTACTAATTTTTTGCAACACAACTATAAATGAATAATTTGATTGTTGGAAATAAAAATGACTAAATAAATGACTAATTTATTTTTAAGCATTAAAATTGCATTAAAAAAACAGTCCAACGAAAATGGAAAATTACAATTATGACAATGAAAATTTGCAATTTCTTAAATTTTAACATCGTAGGTAATATCTAATTAACTAATTCAATAATATATAATCAACTATGGTTAGAGTGTTAATATAATTTCTTAATTATACTCTTCAAGCCTTAATCTATTATAAATTATTCTATGAACAACAAGCTTTCAATAAAAAACCTAACTTTAAAGCTTCACTATCAATTTATGAACAAGCTCAAATACAATAAATATATAATTTTATACTAATATATTAACATATTATAATAATAGTTACATGATATAGTTTTGTATTTATATATATTAATACATATATACAATAAATTTAAAAACATATATAATCTTTTTATACAATAAATTAAAAAAACATATATACTATTTTTTTGAAATTGGAAAAAGAGGGAAATATTATGCAAGTAGATTATTATTCCAAAAAGATAGTTGTGAGTGTATCGTGTTGGGAAAAGAAGGGAAAATAAGGGTAAAACCCACAACAACCTTCCTTTGGGCAACACAAATCCACAAGTTTTGATTTTGTTGGTGCAAGACAGAATTAGGGATATGAATAATCCACAAAAGTGCTCTCGGGTAAGTATCTATCAAACCCTATTTTTATCCGACCTTGGTTAATTTTGATGTCTCAACCTTTGTTAATTTGACTGAATTTAATGATGATGTGGTTCGATTGGGTTAAATGTTTTTATCAAACCCTATTCATGTCCCAACCTGTGTTAATTTGACTAGATTCAATGGTGCTATGGTTTGGTTGGGGCAGATGTTTGGTTGCGGTGAAAGATAAGGTAAGAAAATGTTAACCTGATTTGGATTTTTGAGTACTTAGTTTCATATATTCATTTATGTTTTCTTTCATGATTAGGGTGGTTCTCAATTTGTCATGGATTATTGAATGGTGGGTCAATTCTTGTATCTTGCTCTCCATAGTGTTGACAAAGCCAAGTGCTTCATCCTACAACTCATCTCTGTAAAAATAACACATCTCGAGGGTACGCCTGAAAAAAAATCAACATTTCAATTGCTTATCCAATGTTTAGATTGTACTGAGATCCTGATTGCTAGTATGGATAATAGTAGAAAGAAACCTAATATATGAAGGAAGCTAAGTTAAGCATATCCAGGCACAAAGTGCCACAACAAATTTTCTTTGGCTTGAAGGCTTTTAAGTTGGCAGAGGTTCCCTGGTGGAAGTAGCTCCATTATGGTTTGGAATTTCTCAGAATCAATGACAATCCCTTGCTAGGGTTCATAAAGCCTGTATGTTGGGCGTAATCCTATCCCCCTGGTAGGTCGGAAGGGCAGAGTTAAGAAAGTGAGGCACCACTAATAGTTGAGACAACCCATTTAGATCCTAGTGTCTAGTTCATGGTTCAATTGAGTCCATGTTCCAGTCCGTGTTTCTCCTAATCCCCCTAAATGTTTGGGGATACACAATTCCATTTATGATCCCCTCTAGGTGGTGGTTTACCAAAGGTTCCCCATGAATCAATTTCCACCCAAATACCTCTTGTTTGTCATATATATTCAATCCTTACCTTGTTTGTTTAATAAGGTATACCTCTGCTCCAAACCGGTTATGTGGACACACTTTAATAGTAAGGTATGGCTACTATGAGTGTTGTGGTGAGTGTGGTTTCCCCTCTTGTTATTCTTGGTGTAGGTTTATCTAAGTGTATCATAATGCCTGGTACTTACTGTCTATAATTTGATAGTGCTGGTATCTAGTTCTATTTGTTTGTATGGCTACAGGCATATAAGTCAGGGCCATAATGGCCGAGAACCCTATTAACATAGTATAGTCGAGGAAATTTTTTTGAAAAAGAAATGCTTTCTTTGTGAGTGCCTCAAGGGTTGGGGTAAATACATAATGAAGATATGAAGTTTTTATCCGCTACTTAGTTAATAGTTGATGATGCTCATAGAGAGAGTTTGTTAAAAGGCGGAATTCCAGTGCATTTGAGGAGCGACAAAGGACCCCTCGCCCCTCTTCCACAGCTGCTCTGCATTAATGGAGTACATCACTACCTTGCTTTGCTTTCTTAATCTACTCTTCTTTCAAGGGTGATTTGCTTCTTCTTACAGGTTATGTTGCATGTATAATTGGCTTGGTTGAGCCCAATAGATAGATTGACCGTAGTTTCCTCATGCAGTACTTTTAGGGAATTATGCATTGAGAGCTTGAATGTTCTGGGAGGTCTGTGGATCCTCCCACAAGCCAATATCAATGATTTGTAATGATTCATGGCATATAATCCTATCGATGGCCACATATAGGTGGCGTGAATTATGTCACTTTGATGTGGGTTTGCCTTAGTCAGAAGGGTTGGGATAGGGTTACCTGCTATGTGGGGCTCACCAATGACCGTAAAATTATATAGTAATATTAGGTCATAGTAGAAGGTCTGGTTTAATATATGAACTAGCAGATATGTGAGATCATATAGTAAGATTAGGTCATAGTAGAGGGTCTAGTTCAGAGCCAGGTAGATAGGCCCCGGGATACACAACTTCTAGTAGATTCTAGGAGAGCTTCCGGAGCAGTGTCTCTATGCCAATATCATAGTTAAAAGGTCTCTATGAAAACTAGTCTAATAACTTGACTCTACAATTATAGCAACAACTTCGATAGGAGGCACCCACCCAATAGAAACATAGTTGTTTCATGTGTTAATGGACTGGAAATGACAAGGTCAACGTATCCATGTGATTTAGAATTATTTCTCAGAGGAAAGCTCGTAGAACTAGATTTTATAGGAGACCATCTATGATCCAAGAGGGGCCAAGAGGAAAGAGACAATATAGGAGCTAAGTAGATATGTGATTCTAAGTGCAACATAGGTAATAAAGGCCAGAGATTAGTTAAAATAAAGCTTTCTCAAAATATCTAAGGGTAAGACATATCTTTGTTGATATCGTATTAAAAGGACTGGAGAAACATGCAACTTATGCCAATATAGCCTATGAACAAGAGCAAATAGGCACCAAACAACCCAAAGTTGTAACCAAGCATAGTCTATAAACCCATAGCTCTGGTGGCATAGGCAGCAACCTGGATTAATAGTAGTGGATTGACCGCTAGCCTGAGAATAACTTACACCTACGGGTAGGTGTTCAGCTGCTATGAGGAGGTTTGCAACCACTTCTCCATGGTTCCCGGTGAAAACTTCTCTATGCTGGTATATTTAGTAAACTCTGTCATAAACTCAAGATCTAGATCTAGGTAGGAGCAAGCCTACATACACTACAACAAAACAACCCTTTAGGGGTGGTTTTGGCTTGCGGGGGTCTTGCTAAACCCCCCCCAAAAGAAATTCAGGTCTTTGGAGGCGGTCTTTCAAAACCGCCCCTAAAAGTCATGAAGATTGGACTTTTGGGGGTGGTTTTTTTAAAATCGCCCCCAAAAGTCATGAGATTGGACTTTTGGGGGCGGTTTTATAAACCCCCCCCCAAAATCCCAATTCGCATAACTTGTAGGGGCGGTTTTTTAAAACCCCCCCTAAAGATCATGATAATTGAACTTTTGGAGACGGTTTTTTGAAACCCCCCTTTAAAAGTCATGATAATTGAAATTTTGGAGGTAGTTTGTTGAAACCCCCCCTAAAAGTCATTGAAATTGAAATTTTGGAGGAATTTTTTTAAAACCCCCCCTAAAAGTCACGCAAATTGAAATTTTGAAGGCAGTTTTTAACNTTTGAAACCCCCCTTAAAAGTCCTGATCATTGAACTTTTTGAGGCAGTTTTTTGAAACCTCCCTAAAATTCACAATAATTGAACTTTTTGAGGTGGTTTATTAACACCCCCTTAAAAGTCATGATAATTGAACATTTGGAGGCAGTTTTTAAACCCCCCCCTAAAAGTCGTTGAAGATGTAGGTGTTGAATACTATTGTGTGTAAATCATCACGAATAATGCACTTGCTTGTAAAGCTACTATGTGACATGGATTGGCAATCTTATCAATTAAAGTTGATACTTCATGTGTGACATGGATTGGCAATCTTATTAATGATGCACGACATATCTGCAATTTTGTACAAATACATACCAATGCCTTCACAATATATAAAGAGTACATACATTTATCATTATTGAAGGTTGCTGATACTCGGTTTGCTTCCTCATTCATCATGCTTAAGAGGTTGAGGGAGGTATTGTTCACACTTGGGGCCATGGTTATTTCAGACTTTTGTTCATTTTGGAGAAAGGTGGATCAAGTTGCTTCAAAAAAGGTAAAAGACACCATTTTAGATGCTGGTTGGTGGGAGAGGGTAGATATTTCCATTAAGATCATGAACCAATATATCCTTTCTTTGTTATGGTTTGCAGATACAAACCGACCTATCTTGGTGGATGTTTATGAGGGGTGGGATTCCATGATTGCATCTATGAAGACCAATGTTGTGTAGAATGAGCACCCTAGGTATGGAAAATTAGCTGAGAACTTATGGTCCACCATATAAGATATTCTTATCGCTATATGGCATAAGAATTGTCCACCTTTGCATTTCTTGGCTCACTCCTTGAATCCTAGGTTCTACAATCAGTAATACCTCAATGGTCGGCCCTCTCAAAGCTTCCCTCCTCACATGGATGGGGAGATTTCATAGGGGAGGAAGGAAGCACTTAGAAGGATAATTTAGGATAGAGCATCCCTTCAGGAGGTGGAGGAGGGATTCATAGAGTTCTCCACTAGCACTAGGAGATTTGGAGGGTATGATGTGATTGTTGACATGGGGTCACGAATCCCTATGGTTGGTGGGAAAACTCATGGGGCATCATGCCCTATTCTATAGTAGTTAACCATGTGGGTCCTCTCTCAAGTTACTTTATCCTCTTGTTGTGAGAGGAGTTAGAGCACATATGGAAATTTGTACATTTAAAAAAAGAGAAAGCTTCAACAATCTAGGGTAGAGGCAATGGTGTATGTGCACTCCAACCTTCGTTTTATTTACAGGCAGAGATATGAGTGGTTGAAGGAAGATAAAAATATGTGGGATGTGTTTTCTGATGATATGGGGTTGGATGGCAACGTGGCCGAGTTGGCATTGGTCAACATGGATCTTGATGACCTAGTGCTAGAGCTAGTCAGTTTTGATGATGAGCTTCTTGAGGGATAATCCTCCATAACATTAGATGAAACAACAGATATTGGATTGGGTACAGAGGAGGAGGGGGAGGAGGGGGATGGAGGAGATAGAAATGACAATGATGGTTATTTTACCATAGATGAGCTAGAGTTCTATTGACAGTGGCTAGTAACTTTGACCAACTACGAGATTTTTCCCTATTTTTTGTCTCCTCTATAGACTATTTTGTATTTTTCAATTACATTCTCTTGATATATCTATGCAATATATTTTGATTATTACAAATTAATGAAAAATCCACAAGACTGCAATTTATGGTTCTAACTTATATTCTTGTGTGCTTGATCCATAAGCCCTAAGTTTTAAACCACAAGCCCTCCATAGGGAATCTTTGTCGTGTAAGTTGGATATAGTCATGGCCATTTTGAGGTTTAGATCAACAACATGGATGGTTCCTTATACCCAAGTAAATGTTTCATGAGCCATAATTCTTGGGGTCCTTAGCCACTATGAAGGACTTATATATGTGAATTTGGTCATGCGAGTAGGAATTATATGGTGTCGGCCATTTAATGTTTGTGACACCATGCCTAGTTCAATGAAAAATATGTAGGTTGTTGGGTCAAAACTTTAGTGTACTCTAAGGATCTTCATGGGCACCAGGGATGGATCTCATGGCCCAAGCTGTCATTCATGGACAAAATTTAGGGCCTTATGCTATATCATTTATATTTGGAGGATCATCATCTACCATGTGTGGGGTATAGAGCCACCACATATGCACCATATTTTGAATCTTTAGCCCATGATCAAGATATAGTCATCATTTAAAGGTTTTACACATCATGGATGGTTCACATAGAATGGGCCATAGTCTGAGAAGAAAATGTAGGGTCTTAGGTGATAAAATTTTCCTTTCAGACTCATGAGCTATCCTTGGATGTTTTCATGGGGGTGTCACTTGTTCACTAATACCATAACACGTGGGTTCATAAAGGGGGATTTAAAAGTATCAAAATTCAAGCCAATATATTGCATATATTTGGGGATGTGGGGATTTTTCTAGAGGGTGGTAGGGGGTTTTATAGGTATTGGGGGTCTAAAAATGGGTTTGGGGGGAGGTTATAGGTATTGGGAGGGGGCTCAAGAAAATGAGTTTAAGTCAATATCGAATGAAATTAGGGGTAATTATTTAATATCTCACGAATGAAGGCGCTACGTCACAAGTTCACTGAATGAAGTCCACGTGGATGTTTTGGCAAGATCCATGTGTTGAAGCGGTGTTTTGACATTCAACATGATTATGGATCTTTATGACACTAGAATGATGATGAAGGTCTCGTGTTCTATTGGAGTCAAGGTGCATAGATCATGCTCAAAAGTGGTTGTAAATCCAGATTGTGTTAGATACTATTCTAACATATTTCTTGGCATTGCCACTATTTTTTGTATCCATATTTTGGTATGTTGGTTTCTTGTATATTCATCCTTTGTTTGGGTGTGATATGTTGCTTTTATGATTCATATTCTATTGTAATTTACTTTTCTCCCAAAAATTAATGGATATTGTGACAAGTAAATGCCTCTAATGCCATAGGAAACATGTATGTTGTTATAGTACGTTTATTGAGATTGAGTTCTTGAGTTATAGGGTTGAAGTTCTTACATGAAGTTGCAATGTTGGCTCACATAGAAAAATCACTTGTACATGGTCTCCCAAGAGTCCATATGTTTTATACCATGTCACAGTAGTGTCTAGTGGAGAATAATCAAGAAGGTGGCCAATAAGCTTTCTAATTATGTTGGAAATCAAGAATTGTCTCCTTGCTGAAGGAATAGGAATTTTCATC
The DNA here is from genome assembly GCA_001517045.1 of Pseudotsuga menziesii. NCBI lineage: Eukaryota > Viridiplantae > Streptophyta > Pinopsida > Pinales > Pinaceae > Pseudotsuga > Pseudotsuga menziesii. Next base: position 36,807 of record LPNX010948986.1, read on the forward strand.
TCTAGTGTTTTGGGTGTTTTCTTCTCAATAGGGAATACATTGATGCTACCCCAAAGCACACTTCACAAAATCAGAAGTATACCAAATCCTCTCTCGTTGTATCTATTTTTTCATCATCAGATTCTACAATCAATTCATCACCTTTAGGAGCATCAAATTGGTAAATTTAATCATCATAATCCTCGGTCATGAAGATTCTCTCTCTTAGTACAATTTTAGATTTTGTACAATCTGCTTCATCATCATCACTGTTAATGTTATCTGCATCTAACCTATTCTGAAAATCCCATCGACACAGTACAAACACATTAAAATAGTGACTAGCTCCCTTATGATTCTTGATGGAAAGGCCACACAAAGATAATTCCAAAAGTTCTCATTTTATGATATAGGATTCATATTCACAAGTTCCTGAAAGGTTTGTTCCTCCTATTTTGTCCATTTTTCTGACACAATTTGACCCATGTCACAAAATCCCCATGAATATAATGCTTCGCCACGTTGGTTATGGAGCCTGATTATCTTCCTATTCCAGAGATCTTTGTTTCAACCGTGTTTCTACCCCAAGAGGACTTTATACCCCAGTTCACGACGGGGGGGGGTGTGGGCGGGCTTGCCCCCCCACTACGATCATCAGGGGTTCAGGGGCAACGCCCCCGAAGAGAAAAAATGAGAAAAAATCCATGTAAAAGTTAATGCTCCGGAAGGAAATTTTGACTCGGAATTGAGTCAAGTGGTTTGGGTCTTAGAATGTGTTTTTTGGGTAGTTTTCGGCCCATGGTTTTTGTCCCTTGGTATTGTAGTTCCAGTTTTGGTATTAGTGGTTTCAGATGTTGGAAAACACTATATATTTGTATCATGGCTGTTGGAGCAAGGCCCCGCAGCTACAGGAAAAGCTGCTAAATATTGGAAGAAGAACCAATTTTGGAGGAGTTATGAAGAGTTGGCGATGCGGATGAAGAAGGCAGTAATACCGCTGTAGTGCAATTCCCGCTGGGAATCGCAACGGTATGGGCAGAAAGTCAAAGAAAATAGTACATGTAGCGGTCGAGCAGAGAGGCCCATATTTTGTAATAAAGGCGCCAGCAACGACAGGAGGGCTCAGCTACCCTCATTAACGAAGACGGAGCAACGACCGAGGCATTAAAGACAAAGGACTGCAGGAAGCGGCGATATGAACAGAAGTGGCTATGAAAGTACAGTTAAAGCTGACTATAGTGGTCAAGGGTTAAGTCACTGTTGGGATAGGCCCACAGTTTTGTAACCGAGATGAGACCTTCGGGCCATCTATAAATACCTGTGTTTTTGTATTATGAAGGGTTAATAAGTTAGAAGTTAGTTGGTCAGATAGTAAGAGAGTCTGATTCTGTTAAGTTGAGAGTATAGTTGTGTTACTGGTTCAGATTGAGTCTGTAATATCTTCCAGCAACCGGTGGCCGGCTCATAGAGCAAGATTGTAACAATCCGCAGGGATTGGGAGAGAGAGAGAGTTTTTAAAGAGAAGAAGAGTCATAAGAAGAAGAAGAGATCTATAGAGAAGGGCTCCTGCTATGAGAGCAGAGTTTCCCAAAAGATCTCCAGCTGCACCAGAGCTACAGCGAAATTGTGTTTACTCTCTCAAGATATTAATAGAAACACAGTTCCCGTGCATGTAGCTTCCCTCTTGGAAGTGAACCACGTAAATCTCTTGTGTCGTGTGACTGTATTCATGTGATTGCTTCTGTTATTGCTCATTGTTATCATTTACATGAATGTCATTTACCGTTGATGAATATCTATATTCTATCTTTCAGTTACAACGATCAAACGATGCTAATATCAGTGGAATGTATCTAAGTATTCAATATGAGAGTTAACAGTCGATTTCATGGTTAATGTATGGTGTTGAATGAATATCTGAGTGTTCTGTAGTTTACATTCATGCTATTACATATTACGTATTCGCATCAATCATAGTTATATCAGCTAATACAATTTACAGATGAGTATGTTATAGAAAGTGCATGTATAGAGGTTAAGTACCATTATAAGAACTCTTAATAGATTGCTTAAGGGTTAAGGGAGTTAATGCATTAAGGATGAGAATCGCTAAGTTTCAAGTATTTCAGAGTGGAGAAAGCCGATATCACAGCTGCGGTGTGAGATATCGCAGGTCCGATATTGAGTAAAGGAAAAAAGTTTGCACATCGTCTTGGGTGATGCGACGCGATAAGGTTCTTTTCATCGCAGGAGTTGTCAGAAAGAAGGAAACAACCCTTCTAAAGGGGCAAAGAGAGAGTTCTGAGGCCCTAGGATGCTACAGGACCCAGCTGAGGACACTTGAGTCTTCAGTTACCCCATCTAGGATCACTTCGGGTGAGACTTCAGGTCGTTCTGCGAGCTGTTGACGAAAGGGCCAGTGAGCTAGGGGTTTTGTTGGTATAATATAAGTTAACCCAGGTCTGCCCACAGTAACCAACAATGGCTATGTATTTTTTATCGAGTTGTATTATAAAAGATCCATGTATAGGAGAGACTGATAGAGTGAAGAGGAAGTTACAGCGGATGCGCTATTGGTTGTATCCCTTCATATTCTTGGATTAATATAAAGGAAGGACTGGAAAATTTCAGGTGGACGTAGCCCAAACTGGGTGAACCACATATATCCGTGTCTCTCTTGTATTGTGCATTTTCTATGTGTATTTTATTTCCGCATTTATTTGTTTATTGTATTTCTCCACGATCTTGTTTTTCTAACAACATGCTTCACCAAGCTTCAGCTTCAACATCTCTCATTCTGCTTCTATACGCTCTTTGACTCACGGGATACCACCACTCCATGGAATCCAATGCATACTAATGTCATAGGTTTGAATATGATTTAGATAACCATCCCAACATACTAGTTTCACTTTTATCTATGGAAATTGTCTATTATTGGTAACATATTTGAGATCAAAAACACTATGATTTGGATTTCACAACTATTTTTCTTGGCATCTTGATTTCACCTTTGGCTCTACCCCTGATTTCCACCTTCAACAGTCCCTCCCCTCTAGTAGATTTGTCTTCTCCTCATAAACAAACTAGTCTAGAAGCTCCCCTGTTGGGCAATGATAAAAATAGAAGCACACATGTAGGCAACACATTAACCATGGTGGAGAATGTAGGAAACAGGTTCCATATGTGAGTTGCATTAAGATGTTGTTGAATGAGCTTGAATATGATAAGCTTAAAGAGTTTGATCTTCTACTAGAGTGGTAGTGACAAAAACATATCACTCGATTTCAGGTCCAATTGTTGCATGCCACTGCTAAAGGATATGTGAGGATTAAGAGAAGAAAAGGGCTTTGTGGGGGAGAAAATTTCACTCTAGTGTAGGTCATGATTAAATCTTACTTTTTTCTCATGTTCTTTTCTCTAGAATTTGGAGCAAGTTCAAGATTAACATTGATACACAACCTTGGGAAGATGAACCAGTCAATGGGCTATGTCAGTTTCTCATTTTCTATGGGTCTACAAAATTGAGTCCAAGAATGAAGCGTTTGCCAAATTCTGGGAGTTCAAAAACCTTGCTAAAGCTCACTATAAGAAGAAGATCAAGTGTCTCAATTATCTCTAGTTAGCTGGGGTAGGAGGATAAATTGATAATGCCTTCCATAAATTTATTGGCTCTCATGGCATCTCTTATCCATGTACTCCTTACAAAAGTGTGTGGCTAAGCAGAGGAACAAGGCTATCATCGAAATTTCCCATTGTATGCTTCACTCTCAAGACACGAAGATTTCCTTTTGGGGTGAATCAGTTGTATACACAACAAGTATCATCAACTGCACACCTACTTGTGTCATGTTTGGTATTACTCTTTATGAGCACTTACATTGGCAGAAGCCCTCTATTCATATTTCAGGATTTTTAGATGAAGTGCATAGGTCCATCCAACTCATGGAAGGCAAAGTATATCACTTTTTTAATATAATAACAATGAGTATTTTAAGGGGGGTATCATCTTTATGACCTCATCAACTCATCACGTGACTGAGCATCATGAGACTATCTTTGATGGCCATGTTCCTCATTTGAGTCGCAGCACATAACTGAACTGAAAGAAATACAACAGAAGCGAGGTGAATCAGTATGGGACTTTGATCAGAGGTTCAAATTTCTGTTGGATCAAGTTAGTTTCACTATTGGACCAGAACAGCATAAAGAATGGTTCATTGCAGCATTGTTACCTCATATTAGGACTCCACTTATGCAGCAGAAGGTCACTAATCAACAAGAAGCATTGGAAATTGCTATGAAACTTGAAACAACTCCTGTTGGAGATAACTCTGGAATAGCCCAGATACATGCGCAGTTAGCAGAAATGGATTTGGAGCTTCGTGACATGAAAAAAGGAAAATCCATCCATGAAGAAGTTTGGTGTACGTGATGTAAGACAGAAGGCCATGACAAAGAACAGTGCCCTGCATTGAGAAATTATTTGAATACTGGCGCACCAAGTACATTTAACCCTAATGTTCTATATTGTGAGATCTGTCGAACAACTGGCCAGCATCGACCTGAAGATTGTTATCTGCTGCAGAGATATGTTCAAGTACCTAAGAATCCCTACTGCAAGTTCTGTAAGTCAGTTGGACACAACGAAGATGAATGTTGTAGCTTTGACCTCATGAGAGAACGAACTTATGATGCTTATAGAGTACAAACTGATGCATAAGGCAATGATGGATATGGTTACCGCAGTGGTACACCAGGTCGAGGTAATTTTAGAGGTCGTGGTCGTGGTGGTATGCCTGAAAGAGGACATGGACATATTATTTGTTATAACTGTAATCAGCCAGGACATGTAGCAAGAGAATGTCAAAATCCAACTACGACATGCCGATATTGTAGAGCAGTAGATCATGTGATTGAGCAATGTCCACAACTGATAGCCAAGATACAACAAAGAAATGGTATTCCTACTCAGAATGTTCAAATGATTGCTGTAGAGAAAAGACCTGTTCCAGCACTTAACGTTGTTACAAGAAGTGGAACTACGAAACAAGTACAGAATAAAGGAAAATAGCCTGAAGAATCTTGGGTCCGTAAGACACCAGAGAAAATTCCAGCTTTTGATATAGGAAGAGAAAAAGGAACATTTATGGAAGCCAGAAAAGACTTCGCCGACTCAAGCATGCCAGTAGCAACTACGCAATAGCATCGACAGCAGTTACAGTTTCAGGAAGCTTCGCCTGATCAAGTAAGTACACTGACATCATTTTTGCAGAGTTGCTTGAAGCTATTAAGAAGTCAGAATGCTTTGAATGAATTACAAAAAGTTATTGAGTCTTGCGAACCTCACCGAAGCTCTGTTAAAGGAAAAACTGTTAATAGAGTTAGAAGGATTGGAAAAGAAATGAGATTGCATGCTCATATAGGAGATTATGACATGACTGATATCATTCTGGATCTGGGATCAGAAATGAATGTTTTAACTAAGCAAACATGGGAACAAATGGGAAAACCTATGCTTGAATGGTCCCCTATACATTTGAGATTAGCTAATCAGCAGAAGATTGTACCCTTGGGAAGATTCCCTAGTGTACTAGTGGATATTGATGGAGTCAGTACTTTAGTAGATTTTGAAGTAATTGAAATCATCGATGATAACAACCCTTATCCAGCATTGCTAGGAATTGAATGGGCATTGGACAATGACGTAGTGATAAATCTTAAGAGCAAACAGATGACATTTGAAGGCAAAGGATTGAGATTCATAGTACCTTTGGACCCCTCTCAAGGAGGAAGATATACAGAGCCAGTCAGAGAGGAAGATTGGGATGCTTTGGATCATATTTACAACATCACAGCTAAAGAAGAAGACTATGTAAACCTTACTGCCGAAGGTGTAATGGATTGGAACTGTGATAGCTCATGCATGACTGATTCAGATGAAGGTTTGGAAAATTGGCAGAATAGACTTTATGAGCTACATGGACACCATTGTGCAAGAATTACTAAGTCCATCAAATGGGTTGGCTCACAGACAAGAATGTTACCTACTTTTTATGGTATGACCAACCTAGAAGAATTTGTAGCACAGTTTTCAGAACAAGTACCAGATTCACAGAAGATGGAGACTTTAGACTCAGTATTTAGAGCCATAGCTACCAGATGGTGGAATGGTCATAAACAACATATTTAGAATTGGACAGATTGCCAAAAGTTCCTTCGCCTGAGATTTGTGGATCAACCTCAGGAGGTTCAAAGCAGATTTAATGGTAAGACTAGCCCTCATGCACATTTGGAGCAGTGTTATGAAGCATGGAGATGTGTACCTCGAGAAGAATGGGTACATAGGTTTGTACATACTTTGGAACCTGTAGCAAAGAATTGGTATGCGGAGGTTGAGCTTTGCCATGGAACTATAAGTTGGGCTAATCTTGCTGATAGTTTTGTGCTTACATTTTCTGTTGACGATGTTTGCCCTGCTTTAGATAAAGCTATTAGGTTGATCCATTCTAAGGTGTTTGATGATGAAGAAATAGTTGAATACCAACCTGATTGGAAAGAACAAGAAGCTAATGCAGTGGAATGTTATAACCTTGCCATTGATGACGAAGACAACCCTCGCAACATTAATATTCTTGAATCAGAAGGACAGTGCGAAGTTCATGGACCAGCAGTGGAATTACCTAAAGTCACTCAAACTTTGAAGACAAGGAAAGTAAATATTGGATCAGAAGAAATGCCTAAGTATGCTACCATTGGAGATTATTGGAATGAAGAGATGGTGAGCAAAGTAACTGAACTCCTCCATGAGTATCAGGACTTATTCCCGATGAAGTTCTCAGAAATGAAAGGTATTCTTGGTGATATAGGAGTGATGAAAATACCTCTGAAAGCTAATGAAAAGCCTGTGAAATAGCGTCCTTATAGATTGAACCCTAAGTATAAATAAAAAGTCAGGATGGAGCTAGATAAAATGCTCACTGCAGGAATTATTGAGCTTGTCGAAGAGTCAGAATGGGTGAGCCCCATGGTGGTGTAAGAAAAGAAAACCAAGGGAGAAATCAGAATCTGTGTTGATCTCAGAAAGTTGAATGATGCATGTTTACATGATCCTTTTCCTACTCCCTTTATAGATGAAGTTTTAGATAATGTCGGAGGTAAAGAAGTGTATTCTTTCACTGATGGATTTTCAGGTTACCATCTGAGCAGAATTGCTCCAGAGGATCGAAATAAGACAACCTTCACTACAGAAATGGGATCTTTTCAGTATATTGTTATGCCTTTTGGATTGAAGAACGCACCTGCTATATTTTCCAGAGTTGTTATATCAGCTTTTAAGGATTTTATTCATAAGTTTTTGGAAGTTTACTTTGATGATTGGACTATCTTTGGGTTGTTGAAAGATCATATAGCCAGTTTAAGACTTATGTTGGATAAGTGCAGACAGCATCAGATTTCATTGAACTTGAAGAAGTGTATCTTTTGTGCACCTTTTGGAATTCTGCCAGGTCACATTGTATGTAAGCAAGGATTGATGGTGGAACCTGCAAAGATAGCCATTATTGTGAATTTGCCACCTCTGAAGTCTGTTAAACAACTTCGCACTACACTTGGTCATACTGGATATTACAGGAAATTCATTAAAGGATATGCTCAAATTACAGCTCCTATGGAGAAGAAACTGAAGAAAGATGTTAAGTTTGAATGGACACATGAATGTCAGGAAAGTTTGGATATTCTAAAAGAAAAGATGGTCACTGCTCCTATTTTGGTATTCCCTGACTGATGATTGGACTATCTTTGGGTTGTTGAAAGATCATATAGCTAGTTTAAGACTTATGTTGGATAAGTGTAGACAGCATAAAATTTCATTGAACTTGAAGAAGTGTATCTTTTGTGCACCTTTTGGAATTCTGCTAGGTCACATTGTATGTAAGCAAGGATTGATGATGGATCCTACAAAGATAGCCATTATTTTGAATTTTCCACCTCTGAAGTCTGTTAAACAACTTCGCACTACACTTGGTCATACTGGATATTACAGGAAATTCATTAAAGGATATGCTCAGATTACAGCTCCTATGGAGAAGAAACTGAAGAAAGATGTTAAGTTTGAATGGACACATGAATGTCAGGAAAGTTTGGATATTCTAAAAGAAAAGATGGTCACTGCTCCTATTTTGGTATTCCTTGACTGATGATTGGACTATCTTTGGGTTGTTGAAAGATCATATAGCCAGTTTAAGACTTATGTTGGATAAGTGCAGACAGCATCAGATTTCATTGAACTTGAAGAAGTGTATCTTTTGTGCACCTTTTGGAATTCTGCTAGGTCACATTGTATGTAAGCAAGAATTGATGGTGGATCCTGCGAAGATAGCCATTATTGTGAATTTGCCACCTCTAAAGTCTGTTAAACAACTTCGCACTACACTTGGTCATACTGGATATTACAGGAAATTCATTAAAGGATATGCTCAGATTACAGCTCCTATGGAGAAGAAACTGAAGAAAGATGTTAAGTTTGAATGGACACATGAATGTCAGGAAAGTTTGGATATTCTAAAAGAAAAGATGGTCACTGCTCCTATTTTGGTATTCCCTGATTGGAGTAAGGAGTTTCATGTTCATGTCGATGCATCTTCCATTGCCTTGGGTATAGTATTGGCTCAGTCAAGTGAAGGTAATATTGATCACCCTATTGCTTTTGCAAGTAAAAAATTGTCCACAGCAGAGAAGAATTATATTACGACAGAAAGAGAAGGTCTAGCTATGGTTTATGTTTTGCAGAAATTTAGACATTATCTGTTGGGATCTCATTTTAAGATGTTTACTGATCATTCTGCTTTGAAGTATTTAATTAACAAACCTGTGTTAGGTGGAAGAATATGCAGATGGCTGATCTTGTTTCAGGAGTATGATTTTGAGATCATAGTTAAGTCGAGAAGACTTAATTTTGGGCCTGACCACTTGTCGAGGTTACAGTCAGGAGAAGAACCTACTAACTTGGACGAAGGTCTTCCTGATGCCCAGTTGTTTTCCATCTAGATGGTTGATGACTATTTTTCAGGATATTGTCCAGTATTTATCTACAGGTTTTGCACCCTTTGAGATGACAACACAACAGAAGAAACAACTGGTGGTTAAAGCAGCTGACTTTACTTTGATTGCAGGACAATTATATAAGATGGGACTAGATTAAATACTGCGTAGATGTGTCTTGGAGCATGAAAAGCCTTTGATTTTAGCCGAGGCACATTCTAGAGCAGTTGGAGGTCATTATGCAGGAAAAGCTACGGCACAGAAGATTCTGACAGCTGGATTATGGTGGCCTACTATTCATAAAGATGTAAGGGAGTACTGCCACAGTTGTGATATCTGGCAAAGGATAGGCAAGCCATCCAGGAGGGATGAGATGCCTCTGGTTCCACAGGTAACTTTACAGGCATTTGATAAGTGGACTGTTGATTTTTTCGGACCAATCAATCCCCCTGCAAAGAAATCTGGAGCAAGATACATTATTACAGCAACTGATTACCTTACTTGTTGGGCCGAGGCTCAATAAGTCAAAGACTGTAGCGCTGCTACTACTACGAAGTTCATATTCGATCACATCTTGTCGAGGTTTGGGTGTCCTATAATTCTTATGAGTGATCAAGGATCACATTTTCTGAATAAGATAATTGAAGCATTAACAGAAGAATTTCAGGTATATCATCAGAAGAGTACCACCTACCATCCTCAAGCAAATGGAACTGTCGAAGCCTTTAATAAGATTCTTGAGCATGCTTTGACGAAGGTCTGCAATGCTAATAGAAATGACTGGGATCTTAGAATTCCAGCAATATTATGGGCTTATAGAACCACTTGTAAGAAGTTGACGGGTCACACACCTTTTAGGCTGGTGTATGGACAAGAAGCAGTCATGCCCATGGAATATATTGTCCCTAGTCTCAGAATATCTGCCTTTACAGAGATGGATGATCCAGCCATTTTGAATGAAAGGTTGGCGAAGATACTGGAACTAGAAGAAGATAGGTTCATTGCAGGTTTCCATTAGCAAGTACAGAAAGCTAGAGAAAAAGCATGGCATGACAGACACATTAAGAAGAAGCATTTTCAGACTGGTGATCTTGTGCTCCTATATGACAGTAAATTCATGAAGTTTCCAGGCAAATTTAAGACACATTGGAAAGGACCTTATATAGTTCAGAAAGTTACTGATGGTGGCGCAGTTCAGTTAGCTAAGTTGAATGGAGAAATTCTGCCCTCTATGGTGAATGGAAGTAGATTGAAGAAGTACAGGGATGGGCCTGTACCCCTTGATCAGGAATAATAACAAGAAGAAGAGTCTAAGTACCAAGAACAGTCGAAATTGGGTACTAGACTATAATGAAGTTGTTCTTTGAGAGCTTCGATGGTGGATTGGCAATTTTATGAAGTGTCGAAGACGACAGAAAAAGTTGTGACGTAAGTCGGCGTTTTTGGTTGTGTCGCAGTTCATAGCTAGGATGTGTCGAAGGTTTATCTTTTGTTGAAGACCTCAGTTGTGTCGTAGCCGATTTTAGAAGTTGTGTCGAAGAAATTTTTTCTGTTGAAGCATTAATTTCGACCGTTGGGAAAAGTCGTACTTGGCGGTACGCGTACGTTAACTACATTAACTACCTTCAATGATGAGATTTTGGTCGAATCTGAGCCGTATTTTGAAAATATAGCGTCGTTTGGAAAGAATCTACCGCTGCTCGATCTGAATTAGTGTCTTAAATGAGCAGTTATGACGAATTTAATCGTTGGAATCTATAAGAAGATGTTCAGAACCGTGGATTTCACATCGCGAACTGTTGAGTTGCAGAATTGCGTAAATGTCAGTTGATCCTACTGTCGAGCAGTTGCTTAGAGATTTCAGGAAGAGAGGACTTCAGAACTTCATGCAGAATTCGCCTGTAGCTCCACTCCGTGAACAAACCCCCACAGTCCCCGAGCAACCAATGCAGACATGCTCGAACTGTAAGAGGTTTAAAGTGGAGGTGAGATCTAAGAAGAATGAGGAAAGACATAAACCATCAGGGACGATGCCGGAGGATCCCGTGGTTGAGATGAATCCTCTGGGCACGGCGGAGCTACCGCCTAAATATTTCAAACATTTCAGTGAGGACAAGGGCATCGTACCGCAATGCCCTCCTTATCTCCATCCTGTTCGACATGGAACTAAACCTCCTCATAGAACAGTCAAGTTCACCTTGATCACACCTTCGCTGCCGAAGGGTGTGAAGCTGGTTGGAAGTATGACAAGAAGAATCGACCATATTAAGTACGCTGACCATGTTCTAAATGATCAGGAGAATTTTCCCCAGTTCGCAACTGGGAAATACTTGCACTATGTTCTATATCCTGAGACTGGAACGACACTCATCGAAGTGAAGCAGTGGGCCGCTGGGTTGGAGCAAGCCAGCCTATTGAAAATGCTAAGTGTGCCCCATTTTGGTCGTACTCCGCAAGTCACAGCAGTGGTCAAGAAATTGTTAGCATTGGTGCACGATGGGCACCTATGGATTGGAGATCAGAAAATTTCCATTAATGGAGACTTGATCTATAGGATCTCGGGCTTGCCGTAGGAAGGGCCAGACCCTGGGATTGAGTTTGTAGGAAAGAACAAAGACACGAAGTTGGCACAAGACATCAAGAATCACTTCGGCCTGGTCAAAGGAAGTCGAGGCTATCAGATCTCTACCATTCAGTATCAGCATGTTCGCTTCGCAGCAGAGATCCTTGCCTACAAAATGATGAGGAAATGCCAAGGTAACGAAGTACCTACCCCTGTTGTCAGCATTACATTGAAATGTGCCGAAGGGTATACTTATAAATGGGTAGATTATATTGCTAGAGAGTTTCTTGAGGACGTTCATGATGCACAGGAAAAGGAAGACCCTTCCATTATTCTTGGTTGCTGGTGCTCATCGCACTAGTGGGATGGCGAGAACCTGCCGAAGCTCAGTTTGTAGATGTGCCTCCGGAGATGCCTGGCGCAGCTAGGTATGCATCTCTTTGGTACTCACAGGAGAAAGACTTGCAGCAAATGATGAACCTTATGTTTTCCTTTTATTCACTCAATATTACATATAAGATACTACGGACAACGCGACTCCCTAATGAGTTGTTTGTCCAGTATAATACAGTGGCTAGATTCAAGACCACTATGCACAACGTCTTGATTCAGGCCCATGCAGATAACAGACACGGATGGTGGACCTTACCATACATGGTGAATCAGGAAGACATCCTCGTAGTGGTGGAATAGTGGCCAGACGAATGGATGAATTTTGAAGGACCGTAGACAGACATACCAGTCCCTCCAGTAAAGGAAGTTGGCGAAGGCCCAAGTCACCCACCGCCTGGACAACAGAGTGATCCACCAGCAGAGAGCGAAGGTCATGATGAATCACAACAGAGTGCAGGTGACCAAGGTGGAGACAATGGAGCTGGTGGCGAAGAAGAAGAACATAATGGCCAAGGTGAAGAACACGACGAAGAGGAATCAGTCAAAACTGTTTCAGACCTGAACCTCGCAGATAAGAGGAAAGCTACCGAAGATGCAGAAGTCAACAAGCCTCAGCCTAAAAGAAAAGTAAAGCGTCGAAGGGCAAGAACATAGAGGAAGGGCCCACCTTGACATTTGAAGAGCTTGATCAGGCTCTGGCGAGGTCCACAAAAATCATGTCTAGCAAGTGGGCAGAATTTGAAAGCAACCAACTTGATGTGATAACCAGCGTAGCGCAGAGAATTGCGGAACTTAAGGTGTTATCCGAAAGAAAAGAGACTAGCGTTGCACCAAGTAGTGCCCCAGAGGAGCAGCAACTAGATAAAAGACAGTGGCCTGGGCATAGCAACAAAGGAACGATACCAGGAGCTGCTATTGTGCTACCTGGAACAGCTCCATTGTCGCAGATGGGTGACTACCTAACAGTTGACATCGATTATACCAAGTTTTCCATGCCGGAGTTACACTTCTGTTAACTGGAAGTAATGAAAGAGATCAGAGAGCGAGATAACCAGACGTACACACAGCTGAATAAAGCTACAGCCAGGAGTGCACAACTAGAAGAACAGCTAAGAGAATCAGAAGAAAAGCAAAAGGAAGCAGAGAACAGGTAGATGGCACTAGCTCAAGTATTAGATAAGGCGTGTCGAAGTCTCCCTGACTTCGACATGCAGGCTGAGGAAGAACTAGAGAAGAAAATAGTGAAGCTTAAAGACTATGCACAACAATCTCTCAGTCAGATACAATAGTTGAAAGTAGAACATGAGGCACAGATTGCAGAGCTTCGGCTTCGCCTCATCCCCGAAAGTCCACCAGAGGTTAGAGAGAAGCGTCTCAAAGATATTCAGGCCTCAGTAACGAAAATCTCAGACCTTGTGACTAGTGGATCAAAGCTACTAGATGATAGCGTTGAGGCCTAGACGAACTTACAAGAAAATCCAGAGGTAGACAAGTTGCAGGAAACCATCAAACAGCGACAGGAAGAGCTCGATACAGTTAAAGCATAGATCAAGACATTGCCTCCCATGCAGAAGATGCTTAAGGTGAAGCATAGCAATGAACTCTAGTGAGAGATTGAGGCATGCAGAAGGAGAGAAACACTATTAGTTAGATCAGTGCAACCTCTCATTGACGAAGCTTTGGAGTTGAGCAACGCCGTGGATGGTCAACTCAAGGTGTTGAAGGATTATGATGCATTTGCACAGGAAAAAGCCAAGGAAGCATCAGCAGCAGCATTACAAGAGATAGTGGAGAAAGAGCAAGCAGCTGAAGATATCCTCCACGGCTTGAATAAGCAATTTAATATCTTCGCTAACAAGATTATTGAACCTAAAGAGTCAGCAAAGCAGAAGAGTGTCCCGGGACGGGACACTGGTGAGTCTTAGGGGCCTATTGGGGCTCGGACCTTAAGGGTCCTCCTTTTTGGCGCGAAGCTTGTAAGCGGAGTTGCGGTCCAAAATAGTCTTAGGGGCTTCGGGGTGGGTCGAAGCCCCTCTTTTTGTAAATGTCCCTTGGTTTTGGGTACCCATGGTATTGTAATGGTGCAATCTAAGGATGCACTTGTATAAATAGGCATGTATGTGGAAGAGTCAAGTAGTTTTGAAGAATTATGTGAATTATTATATTGATGCGAAGTTAAGGGTCTATCTTTGGGGTTTTTGTGGTTAAGTTCCAGCTGAGTGCGTGGACGACCTTTGCAGTTGAGTGTGCAGAGGATGGAAAGAAAGGTTCTGCAGCTAAGTGCGTAGTTTTGGACCATTGAAAGGATTTGCAGCTTCGTGTGCAGATCAGAACTGTTGCTATTTTGTAAAGAGTTGAATATAAAGCACAGTTCTGTGGATGTAGCCCCTACACTAGGGGTGAACCACTTATATCTTGTGTTGTGGTGGATATTTTTATTTTGTTTATGTTATATTTTTTGCATTTGATCAGTTGATGAATGATAAGTAAGATAAATTGTTGTTAATTAACTTCGTTGTGAATTCCCAGTAAAGGGTTAAGCAAGAAACTGTTATTTTATCTAAACTGCGAAGCTATTTAAGTGAATAACGAAGCTCTGTTTGCATAGATAATCTCTATTAAGACTTAAGGTACAGTAATATCCCTCTTTTGCCTACAGAACCCTGATTCTGCAGCCCCCCATAGCTATTTCGGGTGAGACTGCAACCTATTCGCAGGTTGTTGCCGAAAGGGCCAACACTGTGGGTCTGTTTGTTGGTGTGAAGCTAAAATCATATGAACCCGGGTCTGCCCCATCTGCCCAACATGATTCTCTCTCACTTGAGACCGACTGGGCTTACCTCCTTGTTGACATTTCTTATGAAGGGGGGATTTGTATTGTGTCTATTTCTTCTTGGAAATTTGAGGAGTCATGTTCTGGGATGGGGGTTTGAAGTTCTTGGGAAGCTACCGACATGATTTAGGGAATAGTGATATGAGAAGCTCAAAGAGGACAATCAGAGCTTGGGGGGTGGACTGACAGGGAGACAACTTCAACAAAAGTCTAGAGGGGTTGAGAAAGAACATCAAAGGAATTGACATAAGTAAAAAAAGGGTTAGAGGAGTGAATATGAGATGGAGTTGAGATGGAGGGAGGCACAATAGATGTAGGGGGGGAATAGAGATAAGTGAGGGAGCTTGGGGAGGTTTAGCTACAAAATCTGTTTGGATTAGAGGTGCAAAGGCGCTCGTGCCAGCTTAAATTGAGGCTTGGGGGGGGGGGGGAGCCAGGGGCCGATATATGAGAAGGAGATTGAGGGAATTTTCCTCCAGTCATTTTCTTCTTTACTATTTGTCATTGTTCCTCGGGAGCTTAGGGGCGGAAGCTTGCAAACTTTTCTTTTGTAGTCTTTAAAAAATTGATTGTATTCATGACAAGCTTTACATTTAAATGGAAATTTCTCATAGTATAGTTTTTGCACTTTGTTAGGACTCAAAAATGTCACTTTTTCATCCACCTTTCCCTTCACTATTCCTTACATTTCATCGTCCTATTAAACCCTTCATCATATCATTTTCATAAATTCATTTGGGTTTCATATTATTATTTTCCACTTTATTCATTTTAGTATTAAGAGTGAATTTATGATTAAATATTAGAAAATATACATGTTTTCATATATATCTCAAATATGTGTGAGCTTTTGTAATGTGTAAGAATATGTGAATGATTAATTCAAAGAGATTTCTCGAATATCTCCTCCACCATTTCAAGGAGATAATTATTCAAGCCTATTCTTATGGAGAAGACCATGGAAGATTTGGATGGAATATCTTTTTTAAGATATGTGGAGGATTTGAAGGGATCATATCTTGTAATAATGGGAAAGTGGTTGAGAGTAGTTGAGAGAATAGTGGATCTGTAATTAATGCATTGTTATTTTATCTTCAAAGACTCTCATGTATAAAGGAGAGTGCTCCCTCTCCATTCCATTAGGTTAGTGAGAGGTTGGAAGTTGGATTAAGTATGAGGTTGGAAAATGTTGGAAATTCATGTAATTCATGTCATTGATGTAATTCATGTTATTCTTAGCTTTGATTCTTTTATTGTTATTCTTTCATGATTGTTATTTGATTATTGTAATGTAAGATTGATTTATGGATGTGAGCTGACATACGTCATTTGTTGTTAAATTCTTCACATGTTGTATTGCGTTTCCCTTATGTAATTTCCTCCTTTTCTAGTTAGTGTTTCAATGCTTTCCTAGATTAATTTGATTTCAGCAACTTAGATTAGATTAGATTAGTTCTACTTCAGTCCTACACAAATAGTGCACGTGCTTCATCAGTTTACGTACCTCGGGTTGACAAGTAAATAGTTGGGCAACTGTACTACAATGCTATTATTATTACGACATATATTTCGCCTAACATTTTGGTGCCGTAGCCAGGGAAGCACAAAGGATTGAGGTATCAATTTCTTTTTCATGCAAGTGTGATTAATCATGCTCCTAACTCTGAGGTGACATATGGGTAAGGACATGTAGTGTAGTGTAATTTTCAATTTATGCAAAGTGTGTTGAGACGTGTTCCCAACCTTGAGGTGTCCGAGCGGTAAGACGTGGGGAAGAGCCTACGCATCGTTCGAGGGACTGTAACAGGCTCGAATTCATATGGGTAAGGACATGTAGGGTAGTGTAATTTTCAATTTTTGCAATTTCAATTCTAGCAATTTCAATTTCTGCAATTTCATTTTTTTTTGCAATTTCAATTTCAGCAACTATGAAGAGGTTTTCATGTGTTTCAGCAAGTGTGATTTTTAGTTTTTTTTATTATTTTGATTTGGGTGCTGTAAGAATCCCTTTTGCAATATGTTTTAACCATAAGTATCAGCTTGGAACATCTCTCAAATCCTTGCAAAAGTCGGGATTTCCTCTTTGATAGAAGAGGAGATCTTGACAGCAGTCAAGAGTTTTATTACTCCTCCGACAACGAACGAGGATTCAATATTCAAAACATCGTGCACATTTAAGGAGGGAGAATTATGCTAGTAGGAGGTCGAGGAGGACAATGAGGAGCTGTAGCATGATCTGAGTGAAAGAAAATGCGCCTACGAAAGCTATATCGAACGATGGTTCCAGTTAAGTACGCAATTAGATCAATTTAGTTTTTCTTTTTATTTAGTTAGTTTGTCGTTACAGCAAGTAGATTCGCTTATTCTTCTAAATTTTCACTTTTCATTTGAAAAATCGCCATTAAACATATTGTTGTTATTGTTACGTGAATGGCTCCATTGAAAATTTAACTACACGTAGCTAAATTTTTAATTCTAATTAGCATAGAATAGGTAGCATTTTTCAATCTTTCTTTTAGGAATAAGTATGCTCTCCTCTGTGCTTCGTGCGATCACGAGGATTAGAAAGTAGGGATATTGAATAATGTTTTTTTTTTTTTCTCAGGAAGTATAATGATGTCTAAATGCTTAAAAAATCCATTTGCAAAACGAAACAAATTAGGAATAAAAATGTGATGCTGGAACAGCAACACTGTCGCATTCTTCTTGTTTTTTTTTAATCTGTCAAAAATTTAAAAAAATAAAAAATTTAAAAATCAAATCAAATCAAATTTTATGCATAAATTTTTTTTGCGTCCCTCCTCCGATCTGCAAAACAATAGTAGTTTCATTAGGATACAATAAAAACAAAACAATCTGCAAATTCATGAGTTTTTCCCTGTTGAAATGTCCCCGCATGCTGACACTGTGATTATGAGCTGAAACTGGAACAGTGGTTGAAGGAGCGGCTGAAAACAATCATTGAAACTATGTGTCTTTTGGTTTAGGATCATCCTTGAGGTCTGGAGTAGTAGCAATACCATCTCTTGCATTTATTTGAAACGTGCAACATTGTTGCCCCTGCAAAAACAATTGGAAAATCAAATTTAAAAAAAAAATACAGAAATTGAACTGAAGATATCTCCCAAACCGGGATCTGGGCTCTTGTGATTTTTGGATAGGAAGTGCATTATGTTATGATACAAACACCCAATAAATTTCAGCCCAACTTGATACACGGTTTTTGAGAAAATCAATATAGTCACGTTCAGCCATTTTTCACTTTTCTCAAAATTCATGATGTGGGTATTGCTGATTTTCGGCGTGTAGAAGCATTGGGACCATAGGAACCTGGATGTACAATTTCAGCCCGATCTGATTTTTTTTTATATGAGAAACACACATTTTAATTTTGTTGTTACACCCTGCAATGTTTGTTGATACAGACCTGTTGCACATGCTGAAACAACTGCAACAACTAAAACTGTCTGATTTCTGACCAAACAAAGAAGAATATGAAAAAACCGAAACATGGGTTTTGAAGATATGATGCTGATTAGGTTCCCATAGAAACAGGTCTAAAAATTATGACATGGATTTCGAGATAGAGAGAGATCTTTAAAACATTCAAACTCGGATTTTTTGGGCGAAATATTCTGAACAACCAATGTTTGCCTCGATTTCTGTGCAGTTGAAAGAGAATCTGGAAAATCGGAAACATGGGTTTTTCTCCCAGCATAGAAAATTGGTTAGATTGCAGGCCATTTTGAAAAAGGAGCTTCAGTTTAGGAAATATCGATGGGTCTTTGAGGCTGAAAACTACAAAATGCAGATTTTGGAATTTTTCTAAATTTGTCAAATTCGTTTTTCTACTTTAGATTTTGTCAAATTTGTTTTCTTTGTTCTTTATTTTGAGAATAATGCAACACTTTATTTCAGTTATTTTGTTAAAAATAAAAAAAATAAAAAAAAATCAAAATACTACATAAAAATCATAAAATCAAAAACTTGCAAATGGATTTTTTTTTCAAAATTCCTGAAAACAATTTTGAAACATGTTCTTATGATCTTACGCTAAGTTGTTTCTTGAAATCACTTTGACAAGCAATCAAGAATGACACCAACATGGGCAACAGGTATAACCGCATTTGTTTTTTAATTTGTTCACATTCACACTTATTCTTGCATTTCACGTTTTACGATGGTCTCACAAGTTTGATGCAGGAATTAGTAACAAGTTTGATTGCAGAAACGAAGATGAACACATTTTGATACTGTAGTGATTTTCAAGAATCACAAAACTGTTGAGACATGCTTTGATAAGACAGCTTGAAGGAGTTGTTACTCATCATAAACGTCATAGTACTTGCTGTTACACAGAAACTTTGTGCGTCATGTGTTGATTCACGCATTATAATGTTTGATGTTACACGACACACATTCTCCAAAACACTAATCTACCCAAATGACTTCTTTATTTGCATTTCTCCTTCACAGTAGATTGATCATCCCCGTGTTGCAGCCATTTCCATTGCTTTATCCTTCCCGACTTCTTGCACACCTATTTTTTTAAGCAGCATACATCATTTCCTTTATCACTTTCAGTCATTTTTGGCCTTCCTAGTTTTCCTTTTGAATAAAACAAACTCCCTTTCCATTATTACATTACCTTGATTGCCTTTCCATAAACCCCGTTGCTACTGAGATATATCTTTTAGTCCTACCAATCTTTTTATACGAACTCGCGTTCACTGATGTGGGATTCCTTAAGGCCCGCCTTTCAACAAGTCTTGCCCCATCGACCTCAGCACCTTATATGGGAGATAAAATAGAGTCCATTTAGAGTACCTAGACGCTTGCATGCCTTAATGGCAATTTCTCTCGCTGACAATCATGGGAATCCATCAATGTCCCTTAATCATCAGATTTTGCAAGTGGCTCGACCTCAACACCTCCATTCACACTTTGCAAGATGTACTCGAGTACCTTGGCACTCATTAACATCAATGGTGAGTTGCCTCGCATTGGTTAATGACATTCGTCAATGGTCGGTAATCCAATGATTTCTCTTCATGCTCGACATCGACACATTCATTCGCATGATTAGAATTGTACCATCGAGTTTGTAGCGGGTGAAGACTCTACACTTTTTCCTAACTTCCTCAGCAGTTATAGCATCATGATTTCAGCTATATGAGAGTACTACAATCCACTTTCATACTCCCTCTTTTCCATGATTCATCATCAACAGTTTAGATCCCTCCGCTTCACATTCTCTGATTCAGCAGTTACAGCAGTTGCAGCAGTTACAACAGTTGCAGTTACAGCAATTGCTGTTACAACAGTCACTGTTACAGCAGTCGTTGTTACAGCAGTTCCAGTAGTTGTTGTTACAGCAGTTCCAGCAGTTGCCGTTACAGTAGTGTTGCTACAGTAGTAGTCACCTTTCACATGATCCTGTAGTAGTGCCATCTTCCACGTTACAGTAGCAATGACATTCACAGTTACATTTTCATGATCCTGCCGCAGTGACACATTCCATATTCCAGCAGTCACAGTCACATATTCTTTATTCCAGCCATTATAGTAGTTGCTGCTACAACAAGAGTCATGTTTTCCTGATCTAGTAGCCGCAACAGCTACATTCGTATTGCATAGTTCATCTACTTTTGGGGTAAGTGGAGGTATGTTGTTTTCTAAGATTTAATCACGCAATTCCTTATATGTTGACTTGAATATTTTGGAAAATTCCCTCGCCATACTGCATTTTCTTTTCCCTTCCATGACCTACACTATGTTGCATGAGGGAATGCAATCGATTTAGTTGGGGGGGGGGGGGAACTATATTCATAGTCACCACATATTTACTACCATCATTCCATTTTTCCACTATCATCATTCCATTTTCATCCCATTTACCATTCACCAAAATTTCTTTTCCAACGATCCCCTGTTGCACTTTGCTTCACGCATTGATCTATATATTGGCATGATTCATAAAAGATAGAGAAAAGGCTTTCTTACACTCAATGATGTTTTCTTATGCACATTGATAGCTTCTCTTTTCCAGTAAATATATGGGTGAATTATTATCATAACAACAAGAGAATAAATAATGAAATGAATGTTGTTAGCACAACAACCAACATTCTCTATTCATGGTTGTTACACAAGAACCAACCATAAGAACATGTCAGCGGTTACTCATGAGATGTTACTCATGTCTCCCACATATCCTGGAAACATTCATTATTAAAAAGACATCATAAATCAAAGCCAAAGTTCAGATGCCAAAGGTTCTTTAGAAGATCCATGCATGGTTGCATGAAGGCATGCAACAACTTCAGTTGGGGGGTATGTTAGGACTCAGAAATGTCGCTTTTTCATCCACCTTTCCCTTCACTATTCCTTACATTTCATCGTCCTATTAGACCCTTCATCATATCATTTTCATAAATTCATTTCGGTTTCATATTATTATTTTCCACTTTATTCATTTTAGTATTAAGAGTGAATTTATGATTAAATATTAGAAAATATACATGTTTTCATATATATCTCAAATATGTGTGAGCTTTTGTAATGTGTAGGAGTATGTGAATGATTAATTCAAAGAGACTTCTTGAATATCTCCTCCACCATTTCAAGGAGATAATTATTCAAGCCTATTCTTATGGAGAAGACCATGGAAGATTTGGATGGAATATCTTATCTAAGATATGTGAGAGATGTGTGGAGGATTTGAAGGGATCATATCTTGTAATAATGGGAAAGTGGTTAAGAGTAGTTGAGAGAATAGTGGATCTGTAATTAATGCATTGTTATCTTATGTTCAAAGACTCTCATGTATAAAGGAGAGTGCTCCCTCTCCATTCCATTAGGTTAGTGAGAGGTTGGAAGTTGGATTAAGTATGAGGTTGGAAAATGTTGGAAATTCATGTAATTCATGTCATTGATGTAATTCATGTTATTCTTAGCTTTGATTCTTTCATTGTTATTCTTTCATGATTGTTATTTGATTATAGTAATGTAAGATTGATTTAAGGATGTGAGATCACATATGTCATTTGTTGTTAAATTCTTCACATGGTGTATTGTTTTTCCCTTATGTAATTTCCTACTTTCTTAGTTAGTGTTTCAATGCTTTCCTAGATTAATTTGATTTCAGCAACTTAGATTAGATTAGATTAGTTCTACTTCAGTCCTGCACAAATAGTGCACATCCTTCGTCAGTTTACGTACCCAAAGTTGACAAGTAAATAGTTGGGCAACTGTACTACAATGCTATTATTGTTACGACATATATTTCACCTAACACACTTGTTTCCAGTTATCCAATTTTAATAGGATTGCTTTAGGAATTCCTTTTTCTAGTTCAAATTAAACGCAAATTCGAGTGTAAGCAAATTTATTAGCCTTGGGTTTTGTTGAATCTATATATTTTCCTAAAGAGTTCCCATTATTCTTAATGAGCTAGGATTCCAATGGTGCAGAGGAAAATGAGGAAGTATTACCCAAACGGATACAACTGAGAAAACTTCAAGATCGAGGCTAAAGTATGGCATCCACCTATTGAGATGCATGCCACAGTTACTGAAGAAGTAAGGCCCTCCTCTAAAAATCAAGTCCCGATCTTCCTCTGTTTCAAAGAGGAAAATATAAAATCCTCTTCCATAGAAGTAGTGCGTCATCCTTCCCTTAATCAAAACTTACCAATTTTTTTGAAGCCAAATTTCCATTACTCGAGGAGAGGACCAGAGGGTAGTGAACTAGCCTACCAAGCCCCTTTCGTAAAGAGAGGAAGTTTTTTTGTGGGATGGTGTAGTGGGTAAGACCACCTCTAGAATGTTTTCCAAATGTTTAATGAACCTTGAAAGTTGCAGTTTTGAAATCGATGGGCCAAGAGAGGAAACAAGATCACGAAAGAAATTTTATCTGGAGCTAGGGGAAGATGCTAGGTGGAAGGTGAGGATGCCATGAGAGGAAACTAGGGTTCGGAACATGCTAGGGTTCATAGCAGAGCAACATGAAATTTTTATTAATTTAATTAATAATATTAAATGATTATTGTAATTGGTGAAATATTCATTGCTATTATGGTAAAGTCACTAAAAATTGATTTGGAGGATATATATATATATATATATATATACAACAATAGTCTAAATGTTAGACGAATTGAACATTTTATGGGTTCTTTTTCTGGTTTGTTTTAGATAAAATCTGGTAGAAAAAATTGAGGGATTCTTAAAAAAGAATATGACAACACTCAAACTTGCATAATATGGGTGCCTTAGAGGTATTTGAGGTTGTTCAATCCATTTATACATTCAAAAATATGATTTGAACACTTTAAAATACATATTTTAGTAAAACAAATTCAGTGGATTTCAATAAAAAAACTATCGAAAAGTCCAAAACATCTAAGAAATAGATTACTCATATATATATTCTTTCAAAAACATTTAAATAAGTATTAAATTTATTTTTTTATAAAGTTTGAATTTTTAATTGATGAAGACTAAATTTAACCAACACAAATTAATTTATACTTTAAGAATTAATAATTTTCTAATGTTAACCAGACAAATAAAATCAAAAGTAAAAATAAAGTTATAATTTTTTTATAATATTAAAAATTAAATAATAAGACCAATAAAAATATATGATTCCTCAACAATTATCGGTGTGACCTCAATTAACACTTTTTGCAGATGAAATTTGAGGTTTTGATACTCTTATTGATCCTTTAGCTAAATACTTTGGAAATTTGTTTTCTTCGGCTAATCTACTTGATTTGATATCTAGATTGTTAGCCCCAACCTGAACAAATGGTCAATTAGGCGTTGTTGGTGTGGTTAAATGCCTTGACAAAATTTTAGTGGCAGAGAACCTTGTCGGTTGCTTTGAAAGCTACAGATCCTGGATTATTACCTCTCCTATTTAAAATTTATACCTATATGTTTACAGTTTCAAGTGGATAGTGGTAGAATATGCTACTTTTTTAAGTTCAATCATGCTTGGATTGAAGAACCAGATTTCTTACTCTTCATCAGGGAGAAATGGGATCTTAGGTTTTTAATGACGATCCTTCTATGGAAATGTTAGTTAATAAGTCAAAAAATTTAAAGCAAGAAGCCATCGATGGAAGAGACAAAATAAATTGGCCCTTCAACAAGAACTTTTGGAGATAGAAGAAGAAATTTCATTGTACCTTACAGATGCAGATGAAGGTTATTTTTCTACTCAAAGGAAAGATAAACTTGACTTTTTGGAAGCTATAAAATCCTTGATTATGAAGATGGAGGATGAGACTTGGAGACTCAAAAGTAGGGAAATTTGGGTTGTTCTTTGAGAAAATAATACAAAATTATTTAATAAGTATGCAAATCAGATAATAATATTAAATTCCATATGGGAACTTAAAAATGAAGATGCTAATTTAATCACTTCTCAGAAGGATCTAGAAAGAACAACTCGAGCACATTTCAACAAAATTTTCAAGGCTAGTGATCTTCAAGGATTGAGGAATAGTTAAAGGTTATTCAAATCTTCCCTAGATTTTTCTCTATCGAGGAAAGTCTCTTGGTTGGAAAAGTTATCACTTTGGCTGAGATTGAAAAAATCTTAAAATGTTTTGCTAAGGATAAAATTTCAAGCCCTAATGGCTGGATAGTTGAATTTTTCTTTGATTTTTTTTATATGATTGGGCATGATCTATGTGAAGTTGTTGAAGAGTCTAGACTCAGAGGTTATGTGTCTGGAGCCTTAAATTCTAGTTTTATTACCCTTATCCCTAAGTCTTACAAGCTTGGTACTTTTGATGATTTCCAACCAATCTCCCTTCGTAATATTTGTTACAAATTGATGTCTAAGGTGATTATTGGCAGGCTTAAGCCCTTCTTATCTCAGTACATTTATGTGGAACAATTTGGCTTTCTATAAAATATATAGATCCTTGATGCCATAGAAGTTTCTCAGGAATGTATACACTATGTGAAAATAAAAAAATTAGAATCCATTATTCTAATGATGGACTTAGTAAAGGCTTATGATAAGGTAGACTGGAATTATCTCAGGCTCTTACTCTTTCAATTAGGTCTATGTAATACACCATTTCTATAACCCCATATTTTTAATATAAAACTGTAAGTAAATGATGAATTGGGCCGTGGGCCAAGTATGAGGATTGATTAAGCCAAGGGATTGAACAAAGTTGGAATGTTGTATTTAATTAATATAAATGGCAGATGGATGTGGAAGGCTGTCAATGAGAATGAGGTACTATGAGCCCACAAGAGGGGAAGCCAAGGGTGGTGAGATAGGCATGTTTAGCACCCAGACCCTAAACCCCGAGCCCTTGCTAAACCATACCTTATGTGTTTCGGGACCTTTCGGGCTTTCAGAAGGACTCCAACATAGTGTTGAGTCAACACTTCACATCCGCCCGAACCCGAAGGGTTTCGAGCTCCGAAACATGGGAAGAATTCCCTTCACACCATAAAACCTTGAGTAAGTGGAGACGGGGGGATAAGAAAGCCCAAGTGGAGAGTGGGGCCCTGGGCATGTGTTAGATCACTAGTACACAATGAGAGATTAGTGACTAGGAGACCAAAAAATTTGGTCACCACTATTTTTTTCAAGGGATAATTGACCAAAATTGGTCAATTTAAGTGAGCTAACTATAAGTGACCAAGATAAATGACCACTTTTGGTCACATGAAAAAAACTAAACTGAAAGGACCAAGATAAATGACCAAATTTGGTCACGGGAATTAATGACCACATAACAATTGGTCATTTATCACACTTAAATACAAAGATGAGGTATATTTGGTTCTTCAAACAAATTGCATAAAGGGCATCTTCCTAGACCTACCCAAACCTCTTATGAAGGAGGTCCCAAGTAGGCACCTTAGAATTTAGACAATACCAAAAGAAGAGTTCAGATTTCAAAGGGAAATGATTTCTCCATTGATAAGATGCTTTCATCAAGAATGTACGAGACTCATTTATATTTACAAAGCCTAAAAAACCTTTGGAAAAGTGAATGTACCCACTACTAACAGTCACCCTTAATCCCTTTCATAAAATTTAAACCCAAAACCTTACAAAAAAAAATTGTAACCCACACAAACCAAATTACTCCTCATGAGTATAAAAACCCTTTAATTATATATATGCAAATATTTCAATCTTCAATAGCAATAGCATGTTGTAATGTTGTAATAGCGTTTGCATATAGCATATAATTTTTTTTTCATTGAAAAAAGATCTTATATATTATATATATAATCAAAATTAAGAATACCAATTACATCTTTTATATTAGGTCACTGCCTAATCGAAACATATAGCGTATAATTTATATGGTGTTTGCATATAGCATATAATTTTATATGGCGTTTGCATATTATTTATATGATAGGCGTTTGAATATAATTTATGATGCACATTTGGATATAATTATATGATAGGAATTTGGATGTAATGGAGTTTGGATATAATTTTGACTGACATCAAGGCCTTTCGACTAGCATCAAGGTGTGAAGGCATTTCGACCAACATCCCGTTAACCTGAGAAGGATTGTGAGAAGGCGTGAAGGCTTATTTGATTTTAATTGGCCGGGAGGGTGCGTGGTTAATTGGGGTAAGGGGTGGCTTATAGTAGCAGTTTCACAATTCAGGAAGATTGGAGTTTGTGTTGTTTCCTTGGCGGGAAGGGCGTGGTTAATTGGGGTTGATTGTAATAGCAGTTTCACAATTCAGGCAGACTGGAGTTTAATTAGTGGGAAGGGTGTGGTTAATTGGTTTATGGTTGTTATTGAGGACCATTGAGTGTGTATTTTGGTTATACTATATATTTCCATTAGTACATAGTAGCAATGGAGATGAAAACTGGTACACACAGAACCTGGAGGATTTTGAAGAGGCGGGCAAGGGCATCTTTTGCAGCAGAGCTGAAATCCACTGGTTCCCCTTCTCATGTTAGTAATTTAGTCTCATCATTCTGTATTTGCATGTATTCTAACCTCAATTCCTTTTTAGATAAATCAATTGTTAAGTGCTTTTCTCCATCTCGGCTTCTCACACTCCTAACCATTAATAGCCCTAACGTCTAATACCAAAGACCCTAGTCTACAACCTAAAACTTACCATTTCTACCCTAGGGCTTGCCCTAAATTATCTTCCTTCCTTTGGCCTTGTTTCAGTCCATTGCTCCTCACCTTGGCCTCAAACTAAGAAAATTCTCTACCCTATCTCCATTGCATTTCCTATACCTCACCTACAGTCATTTAGCATAGTTGTAACAAGTCTTTTGGATAGACGGTCACACACAACCTTGTGTTTGCTGAACATCAATACTTCAAAGGGAAGTTTATGGCTTAATCATATATTTACTCTATGCCTTATGCAAACAGCAATGGCAGCAAATATCCATGGAAATCTGAAGTATTCGGACAGTGATTTTAATGTCTTATTCGGACACTTCATTTTAATTACAGGGATGACTATTTATGTTGGAATTTCCCCACTTCCCTATCTGATTTATTCCAATTTTTCCATGGGGGTAACCTACCAAGTTCTCAACATATGGCCTGGATTCATGATCCTAAGGGTTGGTTAATTTCCTCTCTTTCTCTTGCTGAATCATGAAGTGAGGGTATTCAGAGATGCTTATTGCTTAAGCTGGCTAGTCTCGCTATGTTCATCAATAAACAAGGGTTAAATTGGGGTTTTGACCAATCCTATCCAATAATTTGGATTTCCAAATTGACCTAGTATGAAAGGCATTACTATCATAGGAATCAATTCTACGGCTTGTCTCTAGTAATTGTTAAAGTGGGAAGGGGAAGGTCAAATGCTAACCTGTGCTCCTAGCCCGGGTATTGAGACCATCATAAGATTAGATTCTCTTTGTTCATATCAAGGACCTAAATATTTTTATATTCATATAAACTTATGGAACTTTGAACTATTGGGACGTAAGTTGTTGAAAACTACTAGTTGGGCGATAGTCAGGCCGGTAGCAAAATAGACTCTGAACTTATTATTGTATACCATATTTACCCTATGAGCATGGTGTGAGTGGAAGGATCTTTATTTATGTGCATGTCACCAACCACCTTCAAGAACTAGACCTGCCCTATAGACCACTTTCATGGTTGGTCTAAAATAATATCTAACCCTTAGAAATAATATACATAGAGATATTACTTAATGCCTATTTTTTCATTTACAACATATTCTCTTATGGCTATAGGGAAGACTATTTCACCCTTCTTTCTGGATTTTACAAAATGGAGGTTGTCCACTTCCACCATCTGACACAAATATTCTTGCATAAACACCCTAGGAATTAGCTATCTGGGCAGTATGTAGGGTCATGCTTCAATGCCATAAATTCCAATGGCAGTGTAATCAGAACCTAGGTATTAGCCCCCCCGCTTCATTGCTTTTCCAAACTTGATATAGAATTTGATTTTGTAGGAATTCATTCTGGTTTCCTTCCCAAAATGACTTAATATACCATGTACATTAATTTAGAAACATACTTGAACCATGTAGCCCCTAGTTCCCCTTTTTTCACCTAAGTTATCTAATCATCATATACCTTGATAGGCACTATAACATTGGTTTAAACTAAATATACTCATTAGATATCATTGTTGTTATGCATTAAGGATATCGTTGGGCGTAAATACTCATTTCTGGGCTCTATATCCATAAGTTATAGCACCATAGTCCTTGTGGACTTATTGTTGGGCACTATAACCATAAGTCATATCATCAAAACCTTGGTGAACTGATTGTTGGGCGCATCATACTTTGATTTATGGGCATGTAAACCTTGAGCAGCAACCTTAGGAACCCATGTCAATCCTTCTCTTTACCGTGTTAGTATATTGTTGTTGGATGCATATGCTTTGTAAGTCGTCCCATAGTAATTGTTGATCCATAGTTTATATTGGCCCACGGTTTTGACCCATAGTATTGGCGCCCATAGTTTATATTGGCCCATGGTTTTGACCCATAGTATTGGCACCTATTTTTAGTATATAAGTGTGTGTTGAGGCTAAGGAAGTCACCGTGAAGTTATTTTGTATTGAGCTTGCTCAAAGGAGGTTGCCCCCTTGAAGTGGCCTGCGATTAATATAAAAGTGATTTTGAGTTCTGCTGCTATATCGTGTATTTGATTACTTGTTTGCTGCAGGGTCCTCACATCTGGTATCAGAGCGCTTTCTTGGGCTCGTTGGGTGAAATTTCTGCCCAAATTTTTTTCGCTTCTGTTGCAGGTTCGGATCTGGGAATAATCCCTATCCGCTTAACTATGGGAAGTACTTGGGAATAATCCATAAAACTCATTGTGAGGAGTACCACAGGAACCCCGAAGTAGCTGGCCCATTGAGAGGACCTGCCAGCGAAAAGGGCAACGACCCTTACCTGATTGACTAGTTCCCACCCGTGAGGTAAACCAAGAGCTGTCGTTTGTGGCCAAGTGGTTATCAGTTTTTCCTTAGCCGTGGAGTGAGGGGTACTGCCCCAATATGCAAGCTGTCAGACAGCATTGGTGGCCGAGTGAATCCCTTGAACCGATAGGAAGCCACACATACCTGGGGTACATATCTATTTTCAGTAGCACAATCGCAGATTTCCTCTGTCCAGAACTGTTGCTGGTCAGTTCCGCACCGTTGCAGATCCATTTGTTGCCGATCACTTCTGCGCCATTGCAGATTCCACTGTTTCCGATCACTTTCGCACCGTTGCAGATTCCTTCCTGAAAAAAAAAAAGAAAGAAAAAAAGTATAAAATTCTGTTTTTCGGCCATATCTCCTTGGTTTCAACTCTGTTTTCCATGAAACATCCCTGACACCTCTGCAATTCCATTCTGCATATTTCATTCCTAAAGACCCTATCTCCTATCCCACTTCCCAAAACCCGAAATCCCACATTTGTCTATTTTTAGGGTTTGCGATAACTCCTTCGATTTTCACCCAAATGCCTTCAAATTTTTCCACCGTATTCCTTTCCTCATTCTGCTTCTTTGTCCCTCTCTACCAAATTTTCTCATTCTTTCACCCCGCTCCTAAAATCCCCATTTTTTGCTTCCCTATCCTTTCGACACTGTCCAAAACTTACTCAAACCCAAATTACCCTTTCGATTTTTTCCCAAATCCAGATTTTCCTCTACTGAAACAGTTTCTGTTTTTGTTTTTCTATCCACTTCCCCTAAAAAAAAAAACAAAAAAAAAACTCCTGGTTATGGTTGTCACCCGCACAGGAGCAAAAACCATGGAGGAAGCACTTACAGCCATCCAAGCCAAACTCCAGGAACTGGATGAAAATTTCTCGGTCTCCATCTTGAGCATTCAGCAATGAACACCAGACGACAGTCCGAGTCTTCATCAAACAATGGGTTATCTTCTTCCAGCAATTTTCGTGGTCCGAAGCTAGATTTTCCTCGCTTCAATGGTACTGATCCGACAGGATGGATCTATCGTGCAGAACAGTATTTCAGTCTTCATAATACTTTTGATGTCCACCAAGTTCCACTTGCCTCCTTTCATTTGGAACAGGAAGCTCTTCAATGGTATCGTTGGTACATCAAGGCTCATGAAGAGCCAAAATGGCCTGAATTTTGCCAGCTCCTTTTGCAACGATTTGGTCCTAGTGCTTTTGATGACTTCACAGGATAAACTTCGCCGAATTGGCATTGTGAAAGAGTATCAAACTGAATTTGAGAAACTAGCTAATCACACTGCAGGATTACTGGATGACTTCTACCAAAGTTGTTTTATCAGTGGTCTAAAGGATGCAATTCGCTCTGAGGTCAAAATGTTCAGTCCCAACACAATGATGGAAGCCCTGGGGTTGGATAAGTTGGTAGAAGATAAGATGGTAGCCCAACAATGCTCCAAATCCTCTTTTGTTCCCTTCTGAAATATGGGTTCTCAACGACCTCCCATTCTGCCAGCTCCTCGCTCACCTCCAATCAAGCATTTGTCTGAAACAGAGATGCAGGCACGCAGAGAAAAAGGGCTTTGTTATAATTGTGATGAGAAATTCAGTCGGGGACATTGACGTGTTCAACAAAAGCTCTATCTCTTGGATGTGGATTCTCCACCTGCCTCTGAAATTGGTGAAGAAGATTTCGATACAATGGATGCTTCGGTTGACACTCAGGAGCCGCCTACTGATCCTCCATCTCAGGACGACCAGCCCGAGATATCCCTCCATGCTTTAGCTGGAGTCACTGCCCCCCAAACAATGCGGGTACGCGGTTACTTCAAGAAGCTTCCTCTTACAATACTCATGGATTCTGGCAGCACTCATAATTTCATTGACCCTCAGATCGCCAAATAAGCTGATTGTTTTATCCATCCTTGCTCCAACTTTGAAGTCATGGTTTCCAATGGGGGCACCCTTACCTTGCAAAGGGAAGTGTCGTAATGTGCGTATCTCTATGGGAGATTATAACCTCCGCTCTGACATGTTTACCTTGACCTTAGGTGGATGTGATGTGGTTTTGGGCGCTCAATGGATGCGCACACTTGGCCCCATATTATGGGATTTTGCTGAACTTTGGATGCAGTTCTCCCCCGATGGACACAAACACACATTGAAAGGCTTACAACCAGGGTCTCTCAGCATCATCAGTTCACATCGCATGGAAAAAATCCTTAAGAAGAGTTCCCATGGTGTCATTGCTCAGCTCCATTCCATTCAAATGCAACCATCAGCGGCCCCCACTACTCCTTTGGATCTCCAACAAATTCTGGATCGATATACAGGTGTTTTTGCTGAACCAGTGGGACTTCCACCTTCACGACCAGAGGACCATCGTATTCAGCTCCTTCCTGGCAGCATTCCTCCCAACATCAGGCCCTATTGCTACCCATTTCACCAAAAAACAGAGATTGAACTCCTCGTTAGGGACTTACTGAAGCAGGGTATTATTCGCCCAAGCACAAGTTCCTTTTCCTCACCAGTTCTTCTTGTTCGCAAAAAATATGGGTCATGGCGCCTCTGCATTGACTTTCGAGCACTTAATCACCTCACCATCAAGGATAAGTTTCCAATTCATGTTGTTGATGAGCTTCTTGATGAGCTTCATGGTGCTCAATTTTTCTCCAAGTTGGATCTTCGCTCTGGGTATCATCAAATTCGGGTTCATGAGGATGATATCCCTAAAACAGCTTTCCGCACACATGATGGCCACTATGAGTTTTTGGTCATGCCATTTGGTCTCACTAATGCTCCTTCCACATTCCAAGCCTTGATGAATAAAATATTCCGACCCTATTTGCGGAAATTCATTCTGGTATTTTTTGATGATGTCCTCATCTACAGTAAAACATGGGCTGAACATCTCCAGCATCTGGCTCTTGTAATGCAACTTTTCTCTGATCATCATCTCCATGCCAAAAAGTCTAAATGTGTTTTTGGCCAAAAGGAAGTTGAGTATCTCGAGCACATTATCTCAGCACAAGGGGTTCATGTGGATCCTGCCAAAATAGCTGCCATGAACAATTGGCCGCCTCCTAAGACACTCAAGAGCCTTTGTGGTTTTTTGGGGTTGACGGGCTACTACCGCAAGTTTGTCAAGGATTATGGGAAGATTGCAGCTCCATTAACTGCTCTGTTGAAAAAGGATGCTTTTACATGGACACATGTTATTGAGTATGCATTTGACAAGCTGAAACAAGCTATGTGTACTACACCTGTTCTATATATGCCCGATTTTTCCAAGCCCTTCACTATTGAGAGTGATGCTTGCAGCAATGGACTTGGTGCTGTTCTCCTTCAAGATGAACACCCCATTGCGTTCACCAGCAAAGCCCTTTCCGGTAAGAATTTAGCTGCCTCTACATATGAGAAGGAAATGATGGCTATTTTGCATGCAGTACAAAAGTGGCTCCCTCTCGCTGAATGGTGGTACAATACCTCTTACCACACTGCCTCTAAAATGACTCCATATGAAGCAGTTTATGGTCAGGCACCGCCAGTTCTTCTTCCTTACACCCCTAGCAGTTCTCCAGTTCAAGCAGTTGACGCGGTCCTTTGAAACTGCGATGAGGTTCTTCGCATTTTGCGCGAAAACCTTCACATGGCAAGAAATCGCATGAAGCAACAAGCTGATCAACACCGTTCTGAGCACACTTTTGAAGCCAGTGATATGGTTTTTCTTCGTCTCCAGCCTTACAAGCAATCCTCACTAAAACTCAAAGGGCGTCATAAGCTCGCTCCAAAGTTCTATGGGCCATATAGGATTCTTCAGAAGATTGGGTCTGTTGCTTATAAATTGGAACTTCCGCCTTCTTCCCGTATTCATCCAGTATTTCATGTCTCTTGTCTGAAGAAAGTTATTGGCACCAACATCAAAGGCCAAACTATTTTACCAGAACTGGATAATGAAAGATCCATCTTTTTGGAGCCGGAGGCTGTCGTCAATAAGCGCACTCATCAGCTTCGCTCTCGCTCTATCACAGAGGTCTTAATTCAATGGCACGGAATGCAGCCCGAGGATGCTACGTGGGAACCACTCCTTCAGATTCAGTGACAATTTCCACATCTAAA
This sequence comes from Pseudotsuga menziesii, assembly GCA_001517045.1. Lineage (NCBI taxonomy): Eukaryota > Viridiplantae > Streptophyta > Pinopsida > Pinales > Pinaceae > Pseudotsuga > Pseudotsuga menziesii. Next base: position 70,175 of record LPNX010948986.1, read on the forward strand.
GCTTTGAGGACAAAGCTTTTTCTAAGGGGGAGGGGTTGTTAGGAACCCATGTCAATCCTTCTCTTTTCTATGTTAGTATATTGTTGTTGGACGCATATGCTTTGTAAGTCATCCCATAGTAATTGTTGATCCATAGTTTATATTGGCCCATGGTTTTGACCCATAGTATTGGCGCCTATTTTTAGTATATAAGTGTGTGTTGAGGCCAAGGAAGTCATCGTGAAGTTATTTTGTATTGAGCTTGCTCAAAGGAGGTTGCCCCCTTGAAGTGGTCTGCGATTAATATAAAAGTGATTTTGAGTTCTGCTGCTATATCGTGTATTTTGATTACTTGTTTGCTGCAGGGTCATCACATATGGTATCAGAGTGCTTTCTTGGGCTCATTGGGTGAAATTTCTGCACAATTTTTTTTTCTCGCTTCTGTTGCAGGTTCGGATCTGGGAATAATCCCTATCCGCTTAACTGTGGAAAGTACTTGGGAATAAGCCCTAAAACTCATTGTGAGGAGTACCACAGGAACCCCGAAGTAGCTGGCCCATTGAGAGGACCTGCCAGCGAAAAGGGCAACGACCCCTACCTGATTGACTAGTTCCCACCCGTGAGGTAAACCAAGAGTTGTCGTTTGTGGCCAAGCGGTTATCAGTTTTACCTGAGCCATGGAGTGAGGGGTATTGCCCCAATATGCAAACCGTTAGATAGCATTGGTGGCCGAGTGAATCCCTTGAACCGATAGGAAGCCACACATACCTGGGGTCCATATCTATTTTCAGTTGCACATTCGCACTTAATCACCTCACCATCAAGGATAAGTTTCCAATTTCTATTGTTGATGAGCTTTCCAATTCCTATTGTTGATGAGCTTCTTGATGAGGGTGAGGTGATTAAGTGCTCGGAAGTCAATGCAGAGGCACCATGACCCATCTATTTTGCGGACAAGAAGAACTGGTGAAGAAAAGGAACTTGTGCTTGGGCGAATAATACCTGGCTTCAATAAGTCCTTAACGAGGAGTTCAATCTCTGTGTTTTGGTGAAATGGGTAGCGATAGGGCCTGATGTTGGGAGGAATGCTGCCAGGAAGGAGCTGAATACGATGGTCCTCTGGTCGTGAAGGTGGAAGTCCCACTGGTTCAGCAAAAACACCTGTATATCGATCCAGAATTTGTTGGAGATCCAAAGGAGTAGTGGGGGCCGCTGATGGTTGCATTTGAATGGAATGGAGCTGAGCGATGACACCATGGGAACTCTTCTTAAGGAGTTTTTCCATGCGATGTGAACTGATGATGCTGAGAGACCCTGGTTGTAATCCTTTCAATTTGTGTTTGTGTCCATCGGGGGAGAACTGCATCCAAATTTCAGCAAAACCCCATAATATGGGGCCAAGTGTGCGCAGCCATTGAGCGCCCAAAACCACATCACATCCGCCTAAGGTCAAGGAAAACATGTCAGAGCGGAGGTTATAATCTCCCGTAGAGATACGCACATTACGACACTTCCCTTTGCTGCAAGGTAAGGTGCCCCCATTGGAAACCATGACTTCAAAGTTGGAGCAAGGATGGATAAAACAATCAGCTTGTTTGGCGATCCGAGGGTCAATGAAATTATGGGTGCTGCCAGAATCAATGAGTATTGTAAGAGGAAGCTTCTTGAAGGAACCGCGTACCCGCATTGTTTGGGGGGCAGTGACTCCATCTAAAGCATGGAGGGATATCTCGGGCTGGTCGTCCTGAGATGGAGGGTCAGTAGGCGGCTCCTGAGTGTCAACTGGAGCATCCATTGTATCGGAAGCTTCTTCACCAATTTTAGAGGCAGGTGGAGAATCCACATCCAAGAGATAGAGCTTTTGTTGAACACATTGATGTCCCCGACTGAATTTCTCATCACAATGATAACAAAGCCATTTTTCTCTGCGTGCCTACATCTCTGTTTCAGACAAATGCTTGATTGGAGGTGAGCGAGGAGCTGGCGGAATGGGAGGTCCTTGAGAACCCAGATTTCGGAAGGGAACAAAAGAGGATTTGGAGCGCTGTTGGGCTGCCATATTGTCTTCTGCCAACTTAGCCAACCCCAGTGCTTCCATCATTGTGTTGGGACTGAACATTTTGACCTCAGAGTGAATTGCATCCTTTAGACCACTGATAAAACAACTCCGGTAGAAGTCATCAGGTAATCCTTCAGTGTGATTAGCTAGTTTCTAAAATTCAGTTTGATACTCTATCACAGTGCCAATTTGGCGAAGTTTAGTGAAAGCTCCTGTGAAGTCATCAAAAGCACTAGGACCAAATCGTTGCAAAAGGAGTTGGCAAAAATCAGGCCATTTTGGCTCTTCATGAGCCTTGATGTACCAATGATACCATTGAAGAGCTTCCTGTTCCAAATGAAAGGAGGCAAGTGGAACTTGGTGGACATCAAAAGTATTATGAAGACTGAAATACTGTTCTGCACGATAGCTCCATCCAGTCGGATCAGTACCATTGAAGCGAGGAAAATCTAGCTTCGGACCGCAAAAATTGCTGGAAGAAGAGAACCCATTGTTTGATGAAGACTCGGACTGTCGTCTGGTGTTCATAGCTGAATGCTCAAGATGGAGACCGAGAAATTTTTCATCCAGTTCCTGGAGTTTGGATTGGATGGCTGCAAGTGCTTCCTCCATGGTTTTTGCTCATGTGCGGGTGACAACCATAACCAGGAGTTTTTATTTTTTTTAGTTTTTTTGGGAGTGGGTAGAAAAACAAAAACAGAAACTGTTTTAGTAGAGGAAAAACTGGATCTGGGAAAAAATCGGAAGGGTAATTTGGGTTTGAGTAAGTTTTGGACATTGTCGAAAGGACAGGGAAGAAAAAAATGGGGATTTTAGGAGCGGGGTGAAAGAATGAGAAAATTTGGTAGAGACGGACAAAGAAACAGAATGAGGAAAGGAATACGGTGGCAAAATTTGAAGGCGTTTGGGAAAAAATCGAAGGAGTTATCGCAAACCCTAAAAATAGACAAATGTGGGATTTCGGGTTTTGGGAAGTGGAATTTGGGATAGGGTATTCAAGAATGAAATATGAAGAATGGAATTGCAGAGGTGTCAGTGAAGTTTCAGGGAAAACAGAGTTGAAACCAAGGAGATATGGCCGAAAAACAGAATTTTATACTCTTTTTTCTCTTATTTTTTATTTTTTATTTTAACAGGATGGGATCTGCAACGGCGCGAAAGTGATCGGAAACAGTGGAATTTGTAATGGCACAGAAGTGATCGGCAACAAATGGATCTGCAACGGCACGGAACTGACCGGCAACAGTTCTGGACAGAGGAAATCTGCGATTGTGCAACTGAAAATAGATATGGACCCCAGGTATGTGCGGCTTCCTATCGGTTCAAGGGATTCACTCGGCCACCAATGCTGTTTGACAGCTTGCGTATTGGGGCAGTACCCCTCACTCCACGGCTCAGGTAAAACTGATAACTGCTTGGCCACAAACGACAGCTGTTGGTTTACCTCACGGGTGGGAACTAGTCAATTAGGTAGGGGTCGTTGCCCTTTTCGCTGGCAGGTCCTCTCAATGGGCCAACTACTTCGGGGTTCCTGTGGTACTCCTCACAAAGAGTTTTAGGGCTTATTCCCAAGTACTTCCCACAGTTAAGCGGATAGGGATTATTCCTAGATCCGAACTTGCAACAGAAGCGAACAAAAATTTGGGCAGAAATTTCACCCAACGAGCCCAAGAAAGCGCTCTGATACCAGATGTGAGGACCCTGCAGCAAGCAAGTAATCAAAATACAAGATATAGCCGCAGAACTCAAAATCACTTTTATATTAATCGCAGGCCACTTCGAGGGGGCAACCTCCTTTGAGCAAGCTCAATACAAAATAACTTCATGGTGCCTTCCTTGGCCTCAACACACACTTATATACTAAAAATAGGCGCCAATACTATGGGTCAAAACCATGGGCCAATATAACTATGGGCGCCAATACTATGGGTCAAAACCATGGGCCAATATAAACTATGGATCAACAATTACTACAGGTGGCTTACAAAGCATATGCGCCCAACAACAATAACACAAACTATGGATCAACAATTACTATGGGACGAGTTACAAAGCATATGCGTCCAACAACAATATACTAACATGGTAAAGAGAAGGATTGACATGGGTTATTTTGTATTGAGCTTGCTCAAAGGAGGTTTTCCCCTCGAAGTGGCCTGCGATTAATATAAAAGTGATTTTGAGTTCTGCTGCTATATCATGTATTTTGATTACTTGTTTGCTGGAGGGTCATCACATCTGGTATCAAAGCGCTTTCTTGGGCTCGTTGGGTGAAATTTTTGCCCAATTTTTTTTTCTCGCTTCTGTTGCAGGTTCGGATATGGGAATAATCCCTATCCACTTAACTGTGGGAATTACTTGGGCATAATCCCTAAAACTCATTGTGAGGAGTACCACAGGAACCCCGAAGTAGCTGGCCCATTGAGAGGACCTGCCAGCGAAAAGGGCAACGACCCCTACCTGATTGACTAGTTCCCACCCGTGAGGTAAACCAAGAGTTGTCGTTTGTGGCCAAGCGGTTATCAGTTTTACCTGAGCCGTGGAGTGAAGGGTATTGCCCCAATACGCAAGCTGTCAGACAGCATTGGTGGCCAAGTGAATCCCTTGATCCGATAGGAAGCGGCACATACCTGGGGTCCATATCTATTTTCAGTTGCACATTCACATATTTCTTCTGTCCAGAACTGTTGCCGGTTAGTTCCGCGTCGTTGTAGATCCATCTGTTTCCGACCAATTCCATGCCGTTGCAGATTCCACTGTTTCCGATCACTTTCGCGCTGTTGCAGATCCCTTCCTGAAAAAAAAAAGAAAGAAAGAAAAAAAGTATAAAATTATGTTTTTCGGCCATATCTCCTTGGTTTCAACTCTGTTTTCCCTGAAATTTCACCGACATCTCTGCAATTCCATTCTGCATATTTCATTCCTGAAGACCCTATCCCAAATTCCACTTCCCAACACCCGAAATCCCACATTTGTCTATTTTTAGTGTTTGCGATAACTCCTTCGATTTTCTCCCAAATGCCTTCAAATTTTGCCACCGTATTCCTTTCCTCATTCTGCTTCTTGTCCCTCTCTTCCAAATTTTCTCATTCTTTCACCCCGCCCCTCAAATCCCCATTTTTTGCTTCCCTGTCCTTTCGACAGTGTCCAAAACTTACTCAAACCCAAATTACCCTTCCGATTTTTTCCCAAATCCAGATTTTCCTCTACTGAAACAGTTTCTGTTTTTGTTTTTCTACCCACTTCCCACAAAAAAAAAAAACTCTCCTGCTTATGGTTGTCACCTGCACAGGAGAAAAAATCACAGAGGAAGCACTTGCAGCCATCCAAGCCAAACTCTAGGAACTGGATGAAAAATTTCTCGGTCTCCATCTTGAGCATTCAGCTATGAACACCAGACGACAGTCCGAGTCTTCATCAACCAATGGGTTCTCTTCTTCCAACAATTTTCGCGGTCCGAAGCTAGATTTTCCTCGCTTCAATGGTACTGATCCGACTGGCTGGATCTATCGTGCAGAACAATATTTCATCCTTCATAATACTTTTGATGTCCACCAAGTTCCACTTGCCTCCTTTCATTTGGAACAGGAAGCTCTTCAATGGTATCGTTGGTACATCAAGGCTCATGAAGAGCCAAAATGGGTTGATTTTTGCCAGCTCCTTTTGCACCGATTTGGTCCTAGTGCTTTTGATGACTTCACAGGAGCTCTCACTAAACTTCGCCAAACTGGCACTGTGAAAGAGTATCAA